>JAUCBJ010008574.1:0-26855 GCA_032718475.1 Nemertoderma westbladi | reverse complement strand
GAACTGTACTGCACCGGTCCGCGGTGTGCAGTACAACTGTGCAATACTGTACAGTATTGTGTACAGACTGATTACAGGTTAACGACACAAGCGAACTGTACCATTCATAAAATGGAGTTCGATTCTCAGTTTCTTTTTCGGGATTGCATGTTCTCTACTTTAAATTATTTATCTTAAATTAACCAAAAACAATGAATGTACTCCGCAGTGTATGATCATTTTCAGAATTTTTACAACTTAGAATGTTTCAGCTATATAATTATGGTTCTATAATAACCTACTACTAAAGAGGCCCTGAGCGGGCCAGTTTTGTAATCTTTTTTATGTTACCCAGACTTTTACAAACTCGTTCGAACGACTTTACAAAACTCAGAAAAACAAAGTTTGTTTTTTGTTGTTACGGGTTACTGGTTGGCTCGTGGGATGCCGATCGGTTGATTGATGTTGCAGTTCCTACGCGTCGCCGCGTTGCTGAATGTATGGGAAATACTGAAGGGCCGATGGCCGGTTAAATAAATAGAGTTTAATGTCATTGCTTTATGTTATTAACTTCTGATATTTACCGGTAGATAGATTACAGCTTAGATTAGATAGATACCGGTAGATAGATAGATTGCAGCACAACCAATATAATGCTACGGACGACGGTGAAATCTGTGCGACATCTACACTAACAATATAGCCAACTGAATTAGTGAACACGTGAAAACGGGTATATGGAAATATAGGGAAAATACATTCATTATACACTACAGCCCTAACTACATGAGTGGCCTACCAAACGATACACAAACCCTGTGATGCCATCTGTGTCCCTCTCATTGGCCGGTTTATCCTACCCTTACAATTCCGTGTCCCCCTGGGCCTGTGTTAGCCCCTATCCCCTAAGGTGAGGTTTGCAAACTCATTCGAATGACTTTACAATACTTCGGGGAACAAATCTAATTGGCTGGAGTGGTTTATATAACAACAAACACCCATTCAAGTTTTTTCTTATAATGAGACAATAAAATGCAAATGCAAGTGTTCAACTCAAAACAATGGCGTACTACGTCGAATTTTTTTTTTAAGTTCCCACATTAATATTAATTAACTAGG
Organism: Nemertoderma westbladi; assembly: GCA_032718475.1. Taxonomy (NCBI): domain Eukaryota; kingdom Metazoa; phylum Xenacoelomorpha; order Nemertodermatida; family Nemertodermatidae; genus Nemertoderma; species Nemertoderma westbladi. The sequence goes on along the minus strand of JAUCBJ010008574.1, from coordinate 25,757 downwards.
TATTGTTTAACTATTCGATAAAAAATGTTATCAACTATGTTATAGACAGCAGCTTCAGTCTGATTGGCGAAATTATGGCAACAAACTTGATTTGATTTCCGTTGATATAGAAACCACTCCAGTTTTGCCGAGTTTTGTAAAGTCGTTTGAACGAGTTTGCAAAACTTGGGGAAACAAAAAAAAGATTACAAAACTGACAGAACTGGCCGCTCAGGGCCACCATATAGGCCTGATAACCTTCTTGACAGATTAATATACAACCAACTTTGTATAAGCACCAATACTACGGATTTTGTAGTTTTCTATTTGTTGTAATCGATTATTGTTTTGGTTACAATCATTAGCCTTTCAACTCTGCCTGAACTTTACTTTGCAAAGGATATAGGCCATAATTGAAGAAAACCAGTAAATAATTAACAATACGTAGCGACATGTAATGGCAGTAATGTTAATGAGTTCTCAACATTTCATTTTCAATTCGTTCACATATATTATAACTCAAAAATTATAATTTTTGATTACCAACCAAAACCTAGTAAGGGCATTATACAGTAGACCCAAACCACCCACATATCTACGATATAGAAGCCCAACTCCAAAAGGGAAGAGACGTTATATTTGGGATAACAAGATACGTTATATTTGGGATAACAAGATACGTTATATTTGGGATAACAAGAGACGTTATATTTGGGATAACAAGATACGTTATATTTGGGATAACAAGAGACGTTATATTTGGGATAACAAGAGACGTTACATTTGGGATAACAAGAGACGTTATATTTGCCAATTATTTAAACTTTAAATATTTAGCCACTCAAATCCAATCAAACAAACAAAACATTGATTGAATACGGAAGTTAGATGAAATGAATGAAATGAGTTGAAATGGGATGAAATGAGTTGAAATCTAATTATAATAGACTATAAACAAGGAACAAGTCTCTGTTTTCAAATTTACTAAAGAAATGTCTTTATTTTATAGTTTGTACCGAGATTGTCGGAAAGAGATATGTACCCGAGTTTACCGGGCGACCCGATTTGGTATCGGCATCATGCGTGGATGACTTAGGGTTTCCAGCTCCATGTGGCGGAGGAACGGCTTACAGCATCCTCCATGGTGAAGCAACCGATAACTCAGAATGCGAGAGGGCAAGAACATCGCAACCATGTAATCCACAGGATTGCTACGGTAGGTCTCTATAAAAGTCATGTAAATTTCATAAATGTATTAATAAACCTCCAAAGTTGACATATAAAAACAGTGTATCTGATTGCCCGTCTGCCTATCTGTCTGCCTGTCGGTCCGGTTGTCCGCCTTCCTGTCCGTCCGGTTGTCCGTCTTCCTGTCCGTCCGGTTGTTCGTCTTCCTGTCCGTCCGATTGTCCGTCTTCCTGTCCGTCCGGTTGTCCGTCTTCATGTCCGTCATGTTGTCCGTATTCCCTTCCGTCCGGTTGTCCGCCTTCCTGTCCGTCCGGTTGTCCGCCTTCCTGTCCGTCCAGTTGTCCGTCTTCCTGTCCGTCCGGTTGTCCTTCTTCCTGTCCGTCCGGTTGTCCGTCTTCCTGTCCGTCCGGTTGTCCGTCTTCCTGTCCGTCCGGTTGTCCGTCTTCCTTTCCGTCCGGTTGTCCGTGTTACTGTCCGTTCTTGTGGTCCGTCATCCTGTTTGTCTTCCTGTCCGTCCGGTTGTTCGTTTTCCTGTCCGTCCGGTTGTCCGTCTTCCTGTCCGTCCGGTTGTCCGTCTTCCTGTCCGTCCGGTTGTCCATCTTCCTGTATGTCCGGTTGTCACTCTTCCTGTCCGTCCTGTTGTCCGTCTTCCTGTCCGTCCGGTTGTCCGTCTTCCTATCCGTCCGGTTTCTGCTGGTTTATGCTGGGTTCGTAGCATATGATTGAAATTTGAAAAAAAATTAGATACGGTTGGGAGGGCTGGGGTTCTGGTTGTTGTTAGGGAGATGGTGAAGTTGAGGCAGCCTAATGTTGGATTCCAGGCTTCCCGATTCTCCATAGTTGTCGCAATTTCGTTTCTCCCAAGTTCAGTATCCCTTTCAAGTTGATCTATATATGTTATGGCCGGTCGTCCACGACTACGCTTTCCATGAGTTGGTTGCCACAAAGTAGATCTGGTATGACCTCGTCTTTACTTCGCCAGCAGAGCCCACTGAATCTTAATCTGCGTTCACGGAAGGTGGTTGATACAGGTGGTATTGTACCATAAAGCTCTGTGTTTGTCATGTGTTGTCTCCAGCTGATGTTTAGGGCTGCCCTTAGTAGTCTTGTGTGGCAACCATCAATTCGTTGTTCAAGTGATTTAGTCAGTGTCCAGGTCTCACCCCCGTATAAAAATACACTTTCCACTGTGGCTCGAAAGAACTTAGTCTTCAGGTGCCTGGAGAGATCTGATTTCCAGATGGTATCCATTTTTGATAGAATTACCCAAGCCTTTGCTTTCCTAACTTCTATGTCCTTTTTGCTACTCTCTATCCATGATCCAAGGTACTGGAAGTCGTCAACCTTCCTTAGTTGATTATTGTCAATGGTTGTCAAGATTCCATCAACATTAGGTCATGAATTCGGTCTTGGTAGCATTTATATGCAATCCAACCTCCTTAGGAGCCCTCTCCACTTTATTTAGTAGAAGCTATGCATCTGCTAGGGTATTAGAGAGCAGGGCGATGTCATCCGCAAAGTCGGTGTCTGTGACTGTAGTTGCCGGATATCTTCTACGTAATCTACTATGGTAATATGGTAATCTATGTAATCCAGTTGTGCTTTGGTTCCATTAGGGTATTGAAAGTTCCATAGCTTCCCCTTACTCTTTTCGAATGTGTTGTTTGTTGGTATCAATTCACATTCTTCCATTAGGTCTAAAAGTACCCATTCCTGTTAGAACTGGTGTCATAGGTGTAACCCTTGATGTCTTCTGGGCCAATTTGCGCATTCAGGTCACCAGCAATGACTAACATTGTGTTTCGGAATGTCCTTTATAAGTCCAGTCAGATCTTCATAAAACTTGACTGCTTGTTCTGGCTCTGAGGCATTGGTTGGACTGTAGCAACATATAACTGTTGTCTTGGGATACCCATCAAATGTTGCGATCATAACCCTGGAATTTATAGATTCGATGTTGTTTAGGGTCTTAAGTGCAAATATATATGCATATATTCATATATACTAAATCAATGATTTCTTTTTCAGGCCCTCGAACAGTAACGGGTACCATACAGCTCTTGCCCGATTTAAAATATATGAAAGGAATTCCAGAGTCATGTGAATGGTCTGAGATAGTCATGTGTAGCAAACTGAAAACTTATGTCAAGGGATATCAATTAAAGGTAATTTAGTGTATTAAATTATTTATGTGTTTGTATAGCTCCCTGTTGCTATGGTAAACTTTCGTTACTAAGAACATAATATATACAAATATAATTTTATATACCGCCTCGCCTCATGCTCTAAAATACTGAAATGTAGAATTTACCAAATTTTGAGGAATTTAAACAGTAATTCCCGTATGGTAACCCCGCGTCGTTGCTATGACCGTAAATCATGACTTTGTTATAAAATATCTATAGAAGACCAATATACGGTACTTTTTTATATTCTTAAATAATTAACTTATAATGCGAATAATTACCCGACAAAACTTTATTGGAACTTTATATTATAATATACCCGTTGTTCGCGCTTTCAGACCTTTGGCAGTTTAACCCGCCAAATTAGGATGTCTTCTAGATAATAAATCGCTTTAGCCTCTGACAAGTATTTGATTCACTACACTAGTTGAAACCAATCTGTGCGCGATCATTCACCCGTTGGATATACCCGGGAGATTGACTTCGACGGCTTAATCGTATTGCTATGTAAGCCTAATGTATTATTCGACTGACAGTATTATATAATCTCTGACAATATTATTCACCTTCGGGGAATATTAACAGTTCCTTTAGGACGTGGCGCTCTATTTATATAAACAGAGTTATGACTTAAACTACTCACAACGATATGGCTCAGTTATAATTCACATATATGTCGCATTCTTTAGGAAATGCTTCTTTATCAGTTTCACTCATACACAATGCTGCACAATACTGCACACTAATCTGCCGATCTTCACTGATTTTAGTCACATATAAAAGGAACACGGACCGAATCATGTAGGGTCTATCAAATAACATTAGATTCACTTCAAACCACTCAACATAGGTCGCAATCATTTATCTGTAACCTTTCTCTCTTACCTTCGGTATATCAAGAATATTGGGTTTCGGGGTTATTTGTCGTGATTCCAAATATAATAATTCATCAACAAATATAATGAATAACCGACAGCAAATCAGTAAAGTTAAGGTATAAATGATTTGGTATGGTATGCCGCATTTATGGATGTTATGCAGATAAAGGATATATGTCCTTATAATTAAGCCTACTAGTGTAAGGCTAAAGCATAAAAGCACAAAATACTCTAAAGCCGTTCTTCCTGGCTTAGAATCACCAACAACACTGATAAGAATAACTATAAGAATACCAGCTACCCTTATTCCACGAAGCTCCCATTCAACACAGAGAAAGAGCAGTGAGATAGGAAAATTCAGTTCAGTAGCTCTGTGATAGGTCAAAATCAAAGCTAACTCAAATTCTATTGGCAGATACAGAAAGCTGCAACGTGGCAATATCAGCCGTTAGCCATCGTCATGGTAGCGACACTGTTTTCAAGAGTATCGAGCTTTTTACGTCATGAAATTGCAGATTATGTCCTCTAAAGTACAAATACAGTTCAAATACAGAAGAAATGACTTTTATGTCCTCTAAAACACCAGTACAGCAAGGACACGGCCTTTTTATGCCTGGCAAACCAACTACAGAGTACTTTAAGGGAAAATAACCGGTTAATGACGCAAAAGCTTTTACACCGCTCCCAGAAAATGGGATTTAAGTCTATAAAATATAACAAATCACAGTTTCTAAAATATAAAGATACTCTAAACAGTTAGTCTTTCTTACGCAGACGGCGTTTACGCAGTTTTTGAGGCTAGCAAGAGTCCTTTTCTCTTTGGGGCGAGCCACTTTACTAGGAGGGCTATAAATCCTGGGTGAAGGGTGCAATATGATTGCATCAGAAGGTGTAGGATTATGGTCGGGGTATCCGCCGTTTCGATATGCTTCTCCTCGAGCCGATTCTCCTCCGCCCGCAGCCGGACACGCCCATCCAAAAACTCTCGCAGAGAATGGGGTTGCCTAAGTTCGATATCTTCTTAGAGATTCTGGATTTTACAATCGAACTGAGATAAAGACAATTCGTCCATCGCCTGGACCTGCTGTTACAATTTACGTTTATCTGAACAAACGCAGGTTTCCTTTCTGATCTTTGTAGAATAGCGTTTAACTCGTTTGGTACAACTTTCTCCGCCACTTTGGTGACAGGTTATATCGTGTTAAGCCGGGACGGGACGATGGTATGGGTTAAACGGCGATATTAAATGTCCGCGTCCCAATCCGGCTAGGTAGAATGGGCTAGTATCTAGGAAGCCCACAACTGGGGTGCCACCGACTAATTGTTCAGGTAACACTAGATCTTTGAGCAGTGAGTACATCTCGGGAGGATCCGTCATACTAATAGGATCAAATCAAGAGTCTGAAGTCTCACTGGGGAATGAGGAGTTCTGATCGAGTATTCCGAAACTCTGATCATTGGTTTATTTAAGGATCGTCTGAGTCGAACGAGCATAGGTGATACATCGAACAAGTTTCGCTCGAAACTCCCGTAAGTATAGCGAGTAAAACCGTGTTTAAAGCAACGTCTCCGCGGATGTTTATGTCTTTCCGTTTGTTGGTTGGGTCTAGGGCATTCATCGCAATAATACCAAAAACGCACGTCTTGTAGGGGAAACGCGAGTGATCTTTCTCCAGCTTACAATATTCCTCCATCCGTTCGAAGCTATCCGGTACAACAGGTAGCGATCGATCAGCGGTAAGATACATCATAGTGGAATAGAGCCGTTTGAGTTCTACCATGCAGTCATGATGTATACCTTGAGGATATCGAGTTTCTAGATTCTGTTGACTGGTAATATCGAGATAGGTTTCTCTCAAGAATTCCAGGTATTTGGTGGAGTCGCTGCGTTTATCCGGCATTTCGACATCTGCACTTTCGAGTCGGTTTCGAATAGAATTTTCGTGTTCGAGTCTCAGTTTATCGTTCCGCTTCCGCTGGGTATGATATTTAAATAAACCATTTCCCTTTGGTGTCTATATCGTTCGTATCGTGTAGGTCGATAGGATGACCAGTAGTTAAGAAGTCCATATACGTACCATTACAATGCGTATAGTGAGCGATGAATTTTCTACAGTCTAACCCACGCGCAAGTTGCTCCCGGGACATTGGCGGTTAGATATAACGACCATCGTCCTCCGTAGTAGTTGGACCAGCGTCGCCGCGTATCAAGCTATCATCAAACGCTTGTAAAGGTAGAGTATATCGCTCCCTGATACCAAGATCATCTTCTATCAACTCAATCATATCTGCTATATAAGTTTATCCATATTATAATGAGTTTATATTTAGGCGAGCGGGCGTCGCTGCCTACCCCAATCCGCCCCCAGACAGTGCGAGATCCTCAGCACCGATGTGTCGTCGCCGCTGTACTTTCGCCAACGACGTAGCCGCACAACGACAACGACAACCGGCACAAGTCACTCGACTGTCCGTCCCAAAGGCTTAGATACACCTCAGGTTCTTACTGGAGAGTTAGGGTTACTTTCACAATTGCGACTCGCTACTGTAAACACACCTTAGTAGTAACATTCGCCTATAAACTCACAAATACCACACACACAACTTGTCACAAATTACACACACTCGGGTCACTTGTCCGTTAGTCAATGCCTTCCAGAATGTCACTGTATTATTATGTATCCTTGGATACTATCAGTGCACTATTTATTCCCTATGCTATTCAATGGGACAAGCTTTCTATTGTTCTTTTAACTCAATTCTAATTCTAGCGTGGTTGTTACTATGGTGACATTATGTAAAGCTAGCGGTAGAATTAGGGTAATTCCAATGCATACAGATCTGGGATGTTATTTAATAGTAATTCTTTAATAGTCAATGTCCTGTTTTATACATGACTTTATGAATTTTATCGGCTATTGACTATGTTTGGGAGACTTTCGCACACTCATACGCATAATAGATAAATCTCCGCTCCCTTGATCTATTAATTAATGAAATTTTGGGAATGTTATAAATTGCGTAAAAATGGCAATTTATTAAATTCATTAAGAGACATGAATTTAAATTTATTCCCTGAAATTTTATTATTTGATAATTAAATTGACATATTTTGGTTCTAGAACATGGCTGGGGACACAAGATCCTTAATTCTATGAAAATTGTCCTTTTAAGGATATCGGTAAATGCTACGATATCTTAATTGACTAGAATTGTTGAAGGATCTGAATTTTACAGATTTTGATTTATTAGATTTGCAAATATTAAATAATTAATATTTGAGATGGGCACCAATTTATTCCAGAACTTGTCTGGGGACGTTAACCACTGATTCTAAAATTTGTCTTTCAAGTATATCGGTGGGTGCCACGATATCTTAATCGACTAGAATTACAGATGGTCAAAGGGTTTAACAGATTTATTTTGCGTTATACGCTACTGTTAAAGGGACATCACGCTACTATATGTATTATTTAATATACGGTATGAGAGCAATATCGCACGAAGCAATGTCAGTGTGAAGAGGCAAGTCGTTTCCAAGGTCTACCCAGAGCTTGGTTTAGCCGAGACACGAGGATCTGAACTTTGCATTCCTAATACTCTGCCTACCAATAATACTTAAATATAGTAGTGGCTTTATTGTACTTTAATAAGTACGGACATTTCATCTTACTGTAGTCACGTATTTATAATATGATACGGACAGTAAGGCAAGAGAAAAAGAATTATTTCTTGCCGTCGCATTAAATATAATATATACGTAATTAAGTAATAAACGCGAATATATATTGCACTAATCTACTAAATAATCGCTAAAATAACATTCTACTGAATAAAATTAAAGAAAACGATTATAATAAAATTACATAGTAATACATACAGAAATATAAAAATAATAAAATAATATAAAATAATAGAGTCACACACCCACTCCGTATGTTGTTACGTTATGGAGTCCCTAGATGTTTGAAGGATTAGGGAGGTGGTCGTGGGATGAGAATCTTGCCTTCCACAGTTTCCGGAGAGTCCTCCATTCCCTTCCGGTAAACACAAACGACCGACTGGGTGATTGAGTCGCTGCATCCTGAATACAATTCCAGGTTTCCTCTTCGTCCTGGAATAGTGACGATAGAAACATCGCTCAAAGTATATGACGGCGTCACAAAGCCGATTCCAGGAGCTATAGTGGTCCGTCGCTCTCTGCAGGAGAGGTGAGAGTCCCTGCGGGACGTCTGATGTTCCAGAGCTCCAATCGCTCTCTCTGATCTTCATGAAGGATCCACTCGCGGTGGGGAGGTCCAGATCCACGGCGTCGTCCCTGGCAATATGTAATACCGACAGATCTATCCCGGGTTCAAATAACTCCGCTCCACCCGTCCGGGTTTTAGGTTTAACTTTCTCCGCTCCCTTGGCTGGTCTAATCTCAGTCGGAGTAAGATGGGGAGGCCATTCATCCTCCTTACTCAGGAAGTCGGGTTCACCTAACCGGTCTGTAGTATCTGTCAGTTCTTGAGGAGTTGCTCCTCTGGAAGCGATGTCAATTGGATTAAACTTCTTGGGGCAATATCTCCATTGATCTACATTGGAGCTAAGATTGTCATTATCTGAGGAGTGTGGTGTTCCCTCAGTTGGGTCGTCTCCCTCACTAGTATCATCTTCCCATTCACTCACCTGGCAGACGCGATCTTGAAGCAGTCTTTCCCTGAGCGTTCTACGGGAAGGTCCAGTAAGGTACCAACCTACTCTAGTTCTTACCGCATAGGTCTGTAGTGGCTGCGGTTGAGCAGGTCGTTTCTCTAATGTCTCCAGCGCCTCATGCGCGTTTTGGCCGATGAGTATTTGCACTCCAGGATAATCAGTCTGGAATCGAGGTATGCTAAGATGTTGGATGCTCTCATCCTCGTCCCAATTATAAAGGTCTGCTTGAGTAGTAGCGAAGTTCTTTATAGCCACCATTTTCACTGACCTTATGCTATGTTCTCCTAGTTCGTCCTGGGGGGTGGACAACGCGCCTACATAATAATCAGCTGTTACTGTAGAATTCCAAACTTGCATGATTCCTGACATGTTTAGCTTGGTTCGGAACTTGGGTTGTCCAGCAAAGATGACTTCGGCTAGTTCTTTATCGATGAATGTTCCTGTGCTACCGGAGTCCAGGAGGGCGTTCACTATATAGCTCTTCTGAGGTCCGTGGACCCGTAACTGGACTACAGGAAATTCTCGGATTCCTATATTGGGAGTTGGCGCTTTCCAAGATGGTTGTTGATCTGAAGTAGTTAGGGTGAGGTCGCTGTCTGTGTCTTTCTCATACATGAGTGCTCGATACACTGCGGTGGTGTTTATTAAGTAACAGGATTCGTTTTCGTCGGAGAACTCGTCCGTATAGAATCCTTCCATCTCAGATTGATCAGTGTCGTTCACATCACTGAATTGGACATGTAGTTCGGACTCACTTACCTGACTCGGGCTGTTTCGTTCGAATTCCGTGTGCAACAAGATATGATGTTTTGCGCCGCACTTTGCACACCTTGCATCGGAGTAACAGGTTCGCCGTTGGTGTCCTCGTCTGAGGCAATTATAACACAACCGCTTATCCCACATGACTTCACGTCTATCCTCGAGTGATTTCCTCAGGAATTTATCACACACATTCAAACGGTGGGGCCCGTCGCACAGCACACATTTCGGCTTGATGTTACTTACTTTAACCTGTGCTATGTGGTGCACACTTGTTCTTTCCTCGGGCTTTCTCACCTGAATTCTTTTAGGAGACGTAGGAGGGGTTTTTTGTACCGGTTCCCTTCTGTCATTGGGTCGAGACTTGGATTTACTTACCTGGTCTTTAGGCATTTTATTGACATAATAAGATCTGTCAGTGTCTTTCCCGCTATCCTCTCCTTGAGAAGTTTGGCTTTCACCGTCGTCGGTATAACATACTGGTGTTACTCTTCTCCTAGAAACGGGTTTCTCACTTACCTTACTTTCCGCTGTCTTCTCTCTGGACTGCTTTATGAGCTGTAATTTCACCTCGCTATCCAAGAATGACATGAGATCAGCCATGGTAGGGTCTCGTTGTTGTTGTTCCATCATATATAACACCTTCTTGTCCCAGCGTGTACCTACTCCACCCTTGGGCAAAGTAGATGCTAAGGCTCCTACAACCATAGAATTCTGGTATTCATGAGACTTACCTAACCAATCTAGTTGTCTACAGATCTCCTGAATCTCATCGGAAAACTCTATAATCCCGCTGCTAAGAAACTTTCGGGGCGCCATTAATTTCGCATATAAATACCTAGCTATGTTAGTCCTATTACCATACCTGATGTTTAGTGTATCCCAAACTTGTCTTAATCCATCTGGATGTCCAATAAATTTTAACGCCATTGACTTGGGAGATCCTTCCAAGCACTCGATGAGGAATCTAAGTTTCTCTCCATTAGATAGCACAGAGTTCTGTATGTTATCTTTGTAATATTCATTAAAAGGTAACCATTTCATCTCATCTCCATTGAACTTGACGATCTCTCCCACCTTTACCGCTTGCCGGGCTTCGGTTCTAGCCATTTGACGCGTAAAACTTTCTTGGGCCATCGTGCCATTTAATATCGAGTTATCGGTATATAAATTTCTCGGATTATGATCCGGTCTATAGGGAATATCATTATCAACAGGTTTATAATTACCCTTAATAGGGTTCACTATAGGAGTTTCTACTTCGCTAGCAGTATAGATGCGTGTAGGCTCCACACCTTGCGCATGAGATACTTCAGACCTAACAGGATGACACATTGTCACAAGGGGTGGTGATATACCCTTTTGTAAATTTACTAATTTATCATGTTCTAGCGCGATATTTTGCTGCACTTCTTGCAACTCTAGTCTACTTTCCCTTACTGTGCCCCCGAATTGCTGAACAGTCTCCTGCATCTGCCCGAGCAGGAGATCCATCCCCCGCCGTCTCTCGTCCACCCATTCGACCGCAGAAGCAGGAGTCGCCAACGTTGTAGCGGGCGGACGAGGGACGACGGGCGACAAATTATGAATATTTCGCTCGGGGTCCAGAACCTGAACTGTCTCCTGGGCAGTTCTACGGGGCACAGGTAGCTTAGTGCTATGCAGAGGGAATTTAGAGGTAACTTCAGGGAGTACAGGTGTGTCTATCACAGAAGGGGTGATTTCGAAAACAGGCCTAATTATTTCAGGCTCATCTACTATAGTAGGGAGTCTTTCTATTTTAATTATTTGGTCTGTGGGTTCTGTACTGCCCAAGTTGGTGCTATTTAGTTGCCTTCTAACAGCTGGAGGCAAATCAGGCAATTTCTGACGGTGGAATGTTCTTTTACGTCTGCTTAGACGAGATCTATTTCCTTTGCCTTCAGTATCGGTGGTATCGCCTTCCTCAGATGATGTATATCCCTGTCTTTTGGGAGTAGATCGATTCATCATCTGCATATTACTAGCTGTTAACTGTTTATTTATGCAGTCTTGATTCTCCTGAATGTTTTCCAATTCTAATTGGATGGTTTCTTCAGCCGCTCTCCATTCCGCTTCCGCCACCGCTGCCGCTTTTGCCTCTGCCGCTGCCGCTTTTGCCTCTGCCAAGGTCACTTTTCTTTCTGCCTCTGCCACTGCTGCTATCTTTCTGTCTTCTATACGTTTCTTCTTCACCCTTTCTTCTTGGTCTCTAGCGATGCGGAGTTGTTCATCGAATTTAGCTTGGTTCGCAGCTAACATTTCTGCATCGATTGCGTCCAGCACAAGCTTGGTTCCTTCACTATTAGGGCTAAGCCCCTCCAACCTTCTCCTCAACTCTTCATCTCCTACAAGCGTTGATAGTCTGACAGATAGATGTCAATAGCATCCCTCTTATGCGGTTTCTCTGCTGTCACTTCGCTTTCTTCTTGAGAAAAAGTGGCGTCGGTTGATTCTTCATAGGTTGGCCGCTCATCATAAACCTTATCCACCATTTTCACTCCGCGTTCGGGCGTCCGCTCATCAGTATCCGAACTACTGGAGCTATCGGGCCGCTGAAAACTAGGTTCTTGGCTAGGATGTTGCTGCTGTTTGACAGCTGCTTCTTGATCCCGCTTGACTTGGGCCCGAGTGCCGATGATAGACCTACGATGTTGGACTAGCCTAGGATCTGACACTACTTCTGTAGGGATGGCCTTTCCCACAGCAGGAGGTGACTTAGACTTGGATCTAGGATGTTCTATACTTGGATCTGGGTCACTGATCTTTTTAAGACACTGTCTAACAGTCATTCTAACAATATCTAGGAGACTATCCGACAGTGATTGGGTTGTGTCAGACATGTTTGATGGTACAGTTGAATGCCTACTGCTATATTACAGTTAAAGCAAGTCTAGTAATTCAGTATCACTGTTAGCCTAGTAATTAATTACCGATACTGCTACTCAGTGTAGCGTGATATATATATAATATATTAGAATACCGGTATGCTTATAGTATATATAAGTATTATTACAGACTAGGTTTTTCACAGAAACCGGTATATAATTTTAGCACAAATATATATAAATATATAATAGGCCTGTCGTGAATACCGGTATACAGCTTACACTTATAATGTATATATATAAGTATAATTACAAACTAGAATTAATTACAGAATACCGGTATGATTTCAACCTAAAATTTATAGAAATAAATATAATAAGCCTATTGTAAATACCGGTATATCAATTATTTTAAATAACTGAATTTCTGAATTTTAAGGGTTACTTGGTTACCTTAACTTACTTTATTGCCGTTATTTAAGCAGTAGTCCAACTGATATTGAGACCTAATTGTTGTATGGCAGGCCTACTATTTATAAATCGTTTGAGTTGATTTATAATATATATATACCCGTTTAATGGGTTTTGTCAATGTTGAAATAAATGTTATTATTTCTGGGGAGTAATCACTACACAAAGCAGTACGCGTTCAGTGAAGTGTTACTTATAAGACACTAAAACAAATAATGCTAATTTACCTAAGTTACTTAATACTACAAATTACGTACAATTCGGGTGAGATTACGATCTCTAAATAAACACAAAAATATACAAAAAACACAAAATACGAATTTTTAGGGTAATTTTACAAGAAGTCTACAAACCAGCCTAACAAAGGGTTAGAAATCTGGTTATTACAACGGACAGGGTACTACGGTATTTGAAAATAATAAGTAGTAGTAAATACACTGCGTTGTCCAGATAGGAAAATACCACCGCCTGACGACCTATAGCCGTATCGCTATAGGTTCTACGTTATGTATCACGGAGTGTTCCTACCTAGAAGTTAATAGAGCTAATCGAACGTGCCTATCAACCACTTTACAACACAAATATAATGCCTACACTAATTACTTTCGGAAAGCACTGTACACTAAACCCTAAATTAGGTACGAGTACTTGTACAACAGATAATCAGTAGTTAAATATACTTGAACAGCTAAAAGAACCACGGCATCTGCTGGAGTGACCGGTGCACAAAATCACCAGTCTTTACCTACGCCAAGCAGCCCGTGTAGTACCGGGGTTAATTTAACTATAGCGGTATGTATAACAAACACAATTACTGTAGGAACAAACTTGGGGAATGAATGTTGCGAATAATCGCATAAACTCTGAATAATAAATATTACGCTACGCGTACAAACTACTCAAACAAAATGCAGACCGAACACTGACAGACTACTATCAAGCCCAAACAAACTACGGTATATGCAGACTCCGAAATAATTAGGTAGTATGCGTTCTAACCCAGTAGTACGACTTATTCTTTAGTCGGGGGTTTACCTTACAGCATTCGCTGCCCCTACTTCCTAACCTTTCTTTATCGGACAAGTGATCTACACACGCTGCAATCCGTTCAGACCTAATAACAGCCAGACAACTATCCAGCCTACAAATTATCTAAATAAATATTATACGCTACCCGTACAGACTTACACAAACAAAGTACAGACTCAACGATGGCAGACTACTCTCAAGCCTAAATAAACTACAGGACATGCAGACTCCGAAATAATTAGGTAGTATGCGTTCTAACCCAGTAGTACGACTTATTCTTTAGTTGGGGGTTTACCTTACAGCATTCGCTGCCCCTACTTCCTAACCGTTCTTTATCGGACAGGTGATCTACACACACTGCAATCCGTTCAGACTTAACAGCAATCAGACAACAGCTCAGCCTACAAATTGTCTGTACAATCTGATCAGGCTTACACGCCTTCTGCTCAATACTGGCCTACAAATAAATAAAACTGACAGAAATAGGCCTAAGTAAAATCCCAATAAAAACCAGGCGTAATTATTAAGACCTACCGGCTTATAATTATCAAATCGAATAATACTGCTGTACTTATACGGGAAGTACCGGTTAGGACAGTTAGGCCTACCGACCTACTGAAGTACCGATTCTGGCAGTTGGACCTACGGAGCTACGGCAGTACCGGTTCTGGCAGTTGGGCCTACTGACCTACAGATGTACCTTTTCAGGTTTACCGGTTGACCGGTACTTTCAACTTTATTGCTTACTGCAATAAAGAAGCGATATCCTTTATTGTTCGCGCTTTCAGACCTTTGGCAGTTTAACCCGCCAAATTAGGATGTCTTCTAGATAATAAATCGCTTTAGCCTCTGACAAGTATTTGATTCACTACACTAGTTGAAACCAATCTGTGCGCGATCATTCACCCGTTGGATATACCCGGGAGATTGACTTCGACGGCTTAATCGTATTGCTATGTAAGCCTAATGTATTATTCGACTGACAGTATTATATAATCTCTGACAATATTATTCACCTTCGGGGAATATTAACAGTTCCTTTAGGACGTGGCGCTCTATCTATATAAACAGAGTTATGACTTAAACTACTCACAACGATATGGCTCAGTTATAATTCACATATATGTCGCATTCTTTAGGAAATGCTTCTTTATCAGTTTCACTCATACACAATGCTGCACAATACTGCACACTAATCTGCCGATCTTCACTGATTTTAGTCACATATAAAAGGAACACGGACCGAATCATGTAGGGTCTATCAAATAACATTAGATTCACTTCAAACCACTCAACATAGGTCGCAATCATTTATCTGTAACCTTTCTCTCTTACCTTCGGTATATCAAGAATATTGGGTTTTGGGGTTATTTGTCGTGATTCCAAATATAATAATTCATCAACAAATATAATGAATAACCGACAGCAAATCAGTAAAGTTAAGGTATAAATGATTTGGTATGGTATGCCGCATTTATGGATGTTATGCAGATAAAGGATATATGTCCTTATAATTAAGCCTACTAGTGTAAGGCTAAAGCATAAAAGCACAAAATACTCTAAAGCCGTTCTTCCTGGCTTAGAATCACCAACAACACTGATAAGAATAACTATAAGAATACCAGCTACCCTTATTCCACGAAGCTCCCGTTCAACACAGAGAAAGAGCAGTGAGATAGGAAAATTCAGTTCAGTAGCTCTGTGATAGGTCAAAATCAAAGCTAACTCAAATTCTATTGGCAGATACAGAAAGCTGCAACGTGGCAATATCAGCCGTTAGCCGTCGTCATGGTAGCGACACTGTTTTCAAGAGTATCGAGCTTTTTACGTCATGAAATTGCAGATTATGTCCTCTAAAGTACAAATACAGTTCAAATACAGAAGAAATGACTTTTATGTCCTCTAAAACACCAGTACAGCAAGGACACGGCCTTTTTATGCCTGGCAAACCAACTACAGAGTACTTTAAGGGAAAATAACCGGTTAATGACGCAAAAGCTTTTACACCCGTTGCTATGGTAACAATGGAATAGTGACTTGGCTTGTTATCTTGAACATTACATTTCGATTGCATCATAACATCACAATTAGCTTGAATGATGAAACTATTATAATAAAATAAACATATTGATATGCATAGTACATATGAAATGTTTCTGACAGATTTTTACATACTGCAAAATGTTTTCAAATTGCTATGGTAACAAGAAAAGGTCGGAAATGGTCGGAAATTAATTGTCTACGTTTTTAAACATGTTTTTAAGGTAGTTACGAAAACTTTGAATATTTTGAAAACTTAACCCGAAATTTGTAGCAAAAACAACATTTAGACGGGCGTAATCCTTGGCCTAACTTTTCTTAACTTCTGTATGGTTAATAGAATGTGGTGTTATGGAAATGACCTCATGTTGCCATGGTGAAACGGGACCCAAAAATTCCCAATTGAGCTTGGCACCCGACGAATTCGGATTTACCTGGGTTGGGTTGGACGCCAGTTATTTCGTTCACAAATTGCATTCGCCTTCACTTTTTAGGCAAAAAGGAACCGGACTATGCCTGTTATGTCCAAAAACGGGCGGGTTGATGGCAGAGTCAGTCAACGGAATGTCTGTTACTATGGAGTAGTGGGCAGTAATGCCGTAATACAGTAAACTGGCTACAATAATCATAATCACCCTTCATTTATTAATAATATATATCACTAAATTGTTGCTTTAGGTTCTGGAATACCAAGGTTCGATTCAAGACGATATGGCAGTTACAGGCATCCGATTAATATGTAGTGACAACACAACTATTGATGCCGATCACTTTACTGAACATCGACGTGGGAAGTGAGTTGAATAAACAAAAGATAAACTTATTGAAATATTACCACATATACAATTTAATGACATTTAAAAAAATCTATGACTTTCTTTAGACGTATCTTAACGGACACTGGCCTTGAAGATGCGGATGATCTGGCAAATTTCATGGGTCATATGTAGTGGTGGCGGCGGTTGTCGACAAGCCGGCACAGCATTCTTAATATATATGTAATGCAGCTTCTATGCAGCATGTGGATATTAGTCCTAGAAGTAGTGCGATGCAAGGATAGTTAAAAATCTAACAAAAAACCCATAATTACATTACATTTCAGGAACAATTACTTATAAAGGAATTGATGTATTTATATTATTTATATTATTTTTTTCACTTTTTTAATTTTTTTTTCATTTCATTAGACTTTTTTTTTATTAAAATCAAAAATACTATAATATATTATAATATTAAATTGCAGTTGGACTGAACCCAGAATGTGCCCTAGTTTTCAGGAGCTACCAACTGCACCAAAGTACCCAGACGGCTTCATGTTCAGGTTTAACCTGCGAACGTATCCGTTTCAAGGCTGGAATGACGATGATGTGGGGGTTACCGATATGATGATGTATTGCAAGTTAGTTTTTATCATTCTATTTATTTTATATTTTGATATATTTATTATTCCAAAATTGTAACATTACTCAACCCAGTTAGAATTAACAGCGAGTTGTTATTTAGCACTTTACAACTTTAGAGGACATTACAGCATTGTATTGGCCTGTACATTTAGTATTGTATTTGGTGTTATCAGTTAAGTAATATCCCATTAGTGGACATTACAACACGCCGTCATTGGTTACCACTTAAACAATAGGTGGTACTGTATTTGCCTGACAGCCAGATAGGCCTAGTGCATTACCTGCCTGTAGGCGGTAGGTGACGTTAGTGAGTGAGTGAAAATAAAGCCACGAGGATCAGAACACTGTAAAGTACTTTGCAACAAGTATGTGTAGTTTTATTCCAAAATTTTAACATTACGAAATGATTGTACATATACATTATAAGTGATAGAAACCGCACAAATTAAATTAGCTGCTGTATAAATAATTGTAAAAATGACATAAATTATGTTATAAATAAGTTAGCTTATATTTATGATGTAATATTATGGGTTTGTTCAGAAGTGGAAAAATGAGAAAGCGCATCACCGGGGGTTGAACCAGCGCTATACGTACGTTTCGGCCTAACAGGCCTCATCAGTAGCGCTATCCAGGTTAGCCACTAGCCCCTGACACTCACACTCCCACCTAATGCACTTCTATTGAACGGGGAAAATGGCCTTTTGCAGCCATGCTAATAGTTTATAGCTACTGGTTATTAATAGTTATACCCCGCCTACCGGTAGGTAATGCAGTAGGCCTATCTAGGTGTCAGGCAAATTTCCACCTATTGTTTACGTGGTAACCAATGACGGCGTGTTGTAATGTCCACTAATGGGATATTACTTAACTGATAACACCAAATACAATACTACATGTACAGGACAATACAATGCTGTAATGTCATCTAAAGTTGTAAAGTACTAAATAACAAATCGCTGTTAATACTAACGGCGTTGAGTAATGTTACAATTTTGGAATAAATGGTTACTACATAATCAGTATAAATATCTGTTATAAGAATAGCAATAAAAAGTTCAATTAATGGTGTAAAAATGTAATAACTGATATATAATATCTATATAACTAATATCAAGAGATCAGTGTACTTACGATTCTCCGTCTTGCAATGTTTCAGAAAGTTATTGTTTATTTTCTTTGTCTGTTTAGCAATCGGCACAACTTTCCCGACTCTCCTGAGGTTGGCTTCAACATCACTCAATCAACACAAGATGATAAGAGTAGTAATCCACTGCTCTGGGGGAAGTGGTCTCGCCAAGAGAGCGAAAGTTGTAAATATGGGTCTGCTGTATGTGGCTTGGAGGTGCGTTAGTATGACAAATGCACAACTTTCCAAAGCTGTGCACAACGAAAGTTATCAAATAATAAGAAGACCCTCATTCACCCATAACACCAATATTATATTATAAAAATCAATTTAAGATTTCTATATTAATAATTGCAAGCAGACGGGATATTAATTCGCAAGGCGGGTTTTGCGTCCAGTCCCCCCCCCCCCCCCCCCTGTCTCGAATCCGATGGAATCAATTAAGAAATCACTGGACATCTCAAACTTGTACTTTTGGTGATGGGTACGAAATTTGGTGCCAGCAACAAAATTTGCCATATTACATCGAAAGATGTAGTAAGTAGTGTTGTGTAAGTATCATGAATCCTACTAAACTCTCAAAATAACCCAAAAGAACCATCCAACATATCCAAAACAAAACACTAATTGTTTTGACCATTCGATTTTGACCCCATTTGGTCCAAATCTGTTAATCCTGGATGATGCAAATCTGCAAGTATGCTTGTCCTTTCGATAT
The DNA here is from genome assembly GCA_032718475.1 of Nemertoderma westbladi. Classification (NCBI taxonomy): domain Eukaryota; kingdom Metazoa; phylum Xenacoelomorpha; order Nemertodermatida; family Nemertodermatidae; genus Nemertoderma; species Nemertoderma westbladi. The sequence continues at coordinate 6,433 of JAUCBJ010008574.1, read as the reverse complement.
TGAACACCAGTGTAGCTTCAGAATTGCAATAGCAAAGGCAACATTTGACAGTTTGAGATTTTTGCTAATGCTACTTGTAGGCCTACTTTTCGATCGATCTGGGTCACCATAATGGCACCAAAATGATGGTTTCATCGTAATCAGCGACCTCTAAAATCCGTTTACCTTCAGAATTATCAAATCAAACTCAACATTTTTAATTTGATATTTATTCTATTTGTATTTTTCATCCTGGAGGACCAGATTAGCACCAAAATGATTGTATAAATAAAAGAAAATATTTTTTCCAAGTTTCATCGTGATCGCGTAGCGACCTCGAATACCATTCAAAATTTAAATTTTTCAGCCAAGATATACAAAATTATAAAATGTTGTCCCCCCCCCCCCCCCCATGCAGAGATTTGATGTCATCAGCAGTTAGAACCACTTCTGGACTATATAGAAGTACTGGTTCAGATGTATTCTAAATAATCTAACATTTCCGAACATTCCGTTTTATTCTCGACTTCCAAATCCTGGACTGCCTGGACAAATCATATTTCATGAAGTGTAATTTTCAAAAAACGTCTCAAAAATAGTGCCAAAAGTAGGGTTAACAAATAGTGCTATTACTCAAAAACTTCCCAATATTTCGGAAAACCGTTTACACCATTAGGTTGACAATCGATTTTTAGGAGAAGTCATAAAACTTCAGATTCCCAAATGCGGTTGTTTCAGAGTTAGTACAAAAAAACACGGGGGTCATATTCAACCCCCCCCCCCCCCCCCACCCCCGGGTTTAATAGGGTCAATATGTTGATCTGTGTAGAACATGATCTATCATAATTATTTAAGTTTGTAAGTTTGAATAGTGTGTGCTGTCCCGCATGGAACTTATTGACTTCATACTGATTTCAAATTCGTAATCTTTAATTAATTTCAACTAATTACTTTCGATTTAGATCTGCATAAAATGTGATGCCAGTTGGACAGACGATGACTCGATTGTAAACGATGTCCGTTTTATTTGTTGCGACGACGAAAGTAAAGCGACGCAAGGCGAGTTCGGAAGAGCCAACATTACGTGAAGGGGAAAACAATTCTCCAGTCAGGTCCCCCCAAGTTTGCAGCTGATAATCAATAAAACAACGATTATTGATCATTCAACATTTTATTATTCTTTGTTTTCACTTTTTTTTTGTGTAGGTGGATAGAATTTTAATTTCAAGGTCAAAAAAATGTTCGTTCTGTTAGCACCTTATCATTTATCTAAGTATAACCCCTATTCCTAAATATCATGATAAACTTTTGATTGATTTTGCCCTTGTCTTACGTCTCTTCGCTTTCAAATATATAGTTACAACAATACAAATACACTTTGTAATAATTCTAAAAAGACGTGCAGAATCTTGGAGCTAACATTAGATACACGATTATTTCCAAATCATTTTACTAACTAATAACTATGTATCAAAAGTATTGACTTGTATCCACATTGTATTTCATTAGATTTAACAAAAAATGTACATTAGAAAATCCTTGTTGAATAATCTTGTATTAACTAATACTTGTGTATTACTTTTACGATGACAAACAAATAGAAAATTGGGAGTTGTATATATATATAAATGTTACAATTTAATTTTTGTTGCAAAATGTTCTGAGTTATTTTTATCCTAATTATTTTTTTCTAGAATGCCCAATCAAGTAATTTTAATTTCAATATTAGTTAAAACTTAATAAGTCCCGATAAATGCCCTACATTATTTTAACAAATCAACTGAATGTTAAAAACCTTTCATATCCTGAAACTGAAATTAAGTTGCAATTATTGAGATTCCCAAAATTTGTGAGGTAACCGAATATATAAAATTGTTTAATTTTTTATGAGAACTGCCCTTCAATTATGTTTTGGTTTTTAAAGTACTTTAATTCGAGTCAGCCTCATGGAAAACAATTAAACCGAATTACAACAAATGAGCATCTTGGATATAAAAATTATAAATTTCGGATAGCGCTTACAATTTTTATTGAACCAAATAAGCCGATGTCATTATCATGTTTTCATATATTTTTCTTTGCATCGGCGTGCAAAATATCACCCAAACAATGAATGTAGGATGATGGGTATTGTTTATGATATGTTAATTTATCATATAAAGTATATTTTACCAGATGTACCGGTACTGGTAGGCACGCCTAACAATAACTTAGCCTTGGCTGAGTCTGCCCCACAAGTGCAGTGCAGATTGACAAAATAACAAATGTAATTGCATTTCAATTGTTATGAAATAAACCAATTTCATATTAATTTGATTTACTATTAGAACGTTTGATTATAAAAGAAAGTATTATTGGATTGTTGAAATATGTGTTATATTATTAATTCAACATTATTGCGTATTATTACAATTATTATTAAACAATATTATTCAAACTATTGTATAATTATTATCTAAATCTTCTGTAAGATTTATTTACTGATATATATTAAGTCAAATATTATTATTAAACGTTATGTTATTTCTTCTTACTGGACATTTTATTTCATACTGGGTGGGGGTCCTTTAACCTCATTATAACCTCACAAGATTTAAGTTATTTAATTCGGCTGTTCTCTTAAATGAGGATATAACAATATGTTTTATTTTATTTGAATATAATTAATTGCATATGCTATAGCTTTGCGAATAGTTGACCAATTTTATTCCTACACAAAATTAAATACAGTTATAGCACAACCACAAATAATCAACAACAAAAAAGACCAAAAATAAACAAGAATAAACAAAAAATATATGGACTAGGGTCCCATATCAAACAGACACTGGTGAATATAGAACAAACAACACCACATAGCAAAAACGGAAAATAAAAAAACCAAAAATAAATAAAAACAACAATTTTGCAGAAGAAATAAAGTCCAACAAAGTATTTAACTTCTGGGTCTGTAACAACGGGAATTTCTGAATAACCAATAAGTGATTTAACTATTACGGCGTCAGATCCTTAAGATCTGCTACTCTACAATCACTAGCTACACATCATCGTAGGTTATTCCCGCGGTTTTACTTCTACAGACGGAAGTAAATTATATTAGCAATAAATTCAACGATAATCAGATTTTTGAATACAATTATAAAATGACTGACTACTTGGCTACTGACTACTGACTACTGACCTAGAGCAAAAACTACTCTTAACGATTTTGATGAAATTTTGCATGGACCATGAAAAGAGATTTCTATGGGTAACTGTGAAATCGCGGTTTAAATTGAAACATCTCAACTTGTTTTATTTCGAAAAATAGCCGCAAAACACGAAAATTGCCATAGGCGCAATGATAAGAACACCAGATGGCACTCATGAAAAATGTATAGAGATGGCCTGGTAATGCATTCAATAGGAAGGCCAACTAACAAAGAAGTACTTTCTGTGCCAAGTATTATCACTCTACTCTACAGTAAGTAAACATTAACTGGTTTAGCTGGCTATTGCAGTCTCAGCTGAATAACTCTTCCCAATGCATCCTTGTTATGTTAATTAATTGGCGTGCAAGCTAAATGACTGTTAGTTACACAGTGTGTTGGGTTGGCTACTATTGATTGTACTGTACTCTCTAGCTCTCACCTAATTATTGTTTTATTTTGAAATCTTTGTGCCAACATTAATACTGTGGAGGCTGTATGTTGATATGACTGAATGTTTACTCAGCCTCATAATGATTCTCCATAAGGCTAACATTATAGTTTGAAATATAAAAATCTGTTATAATAATAATATAATTGTTGTATTTAATTAATATCGTGGTTTACATTGAACAGTGTAAATTGTTAATCGCGGTTTACATTGAAACTTCTGAACTTGTTTTATTTATTACAAAAATAAGAACGAATTTGTCATATCACTTCTTGTGCGCGATTGTATTGAATTCATGACAACTGCTGTTATTATTATTAATCAATTAACACCTCGACTCCTCTCTGAGACTCCGACTACTCTATCCGATAGAATAAAATAATCATTTCGCTAACTGCTCTCTATCGTCTATAAACACAATAGCTTTTATAATTCATCAGATGATTACAACATAATAAGTATAGTTTGAAGTTGTCTAGAAAATTTCTCGTACACCACCGGGACTACTCTCACACTAATTGATTATCAGACAGAACAAAAAGCTTTTACTTGACTCGTACTGTCTCCTACGACTTGATTTACGGGCCGCTAGGCCCGTCTCTAGTAGTATCATTAACAATAAACCTATGTACATTAAAAGGAAGATTACAAACAATCCTAAGGCATTAGTATTTCGACTGGTTAAAAACCTACGACATTCCTCTGACCTAAGATTCCAAGTGCAATTACATACCATAGAAGTACATAGAATACAACCTTTGTCCATAAGATATATTATTTTGGTGGGAAAAACCAAAAATTATGTAAAATGCTCAACCAAATATATGTAATGTGGTTGTTTAGTTGTTTTATTGCAGTACGTGGATTTAGAATGGGAGCAATATATAAGAATGTTTTGGGGTGGTTGTTACCTGTTTGGATTCCAGTACTACAAATAATTCGTGGTCGGAGAAGTCATGTACTGTTTGTGGTGGTTATGTCTATAAGACCTTATATAGTGGGTGCTCGTTATTTAGGATTTGTAAGTTGTAAGATGTGAGTATTTTTCCTTAAATTTATTTTTGTATGAAACATAGTTATTTTATGATTGGGGGTCATATGATGATTGAATAGGATAACAATTGGAGATACAATAGCGTTCTCTAGTTCCACGGACAGGTTATTCCAAATATTAATTTCATGTGGTTGTATGTAAAATACACCCACTGGTGTATCATCAATCATCATTTGTACCGTCAATTGTATTGATTGGACTAATCTATTTTGCCTGTATTATTCTGTCTTATTGTCTGTATGTTGTTAATTGTTCATATTATTACTGTATGCTGTGCCGGGTCAATAAAATAACTAACTAACTAACTATCACCTAGATATTTATCCAAAATGAGTCTTATATTTATTTTATTGTTTTATTACTTAGAGTTGATTGAATATGTATCCTCCATGAATGCTGTATGTTTTATTTATAATCTTAATGATTTGATATGTAAATAATTCATTAGAGTTGTTCGCGCTTTTGAAGACCTTTAGCAGTTTAACCTGCCAAAATTTATATGTCTTCTAGTTAATTAAAACCACTTTAGCATACGACAATATTTTATGCTAATACGCAAAACATTAGCCGAAGTCAGCCCATGCGCGATCATTCACCCGATGGATCTACACCCGGGAGACTGAATTCGGATGCTTAAATTTTATTATTGCAGTGTAAGGTTGCAGTGTATACCTAATGTATTATTCGATAGATCGTTAATAATTAATCTCTGACAGATATTATTGGCTTTCGGGAAATATTAACAGTTCCTTTAGGACGTGGCGCTTTATCTATTTAAACAGAACTAGGACTTATACTAAACGCAACGATACTGCTTATGATTAAAGTATAAAGCGTATTCTTTAGGAAATACTTTGTTACCAATCACAATCATACACACTATTCTGCCGACCGTCAGTATATTTGATCACACATAAAGAGAGCAGCAATTGACTCACGTAGGGTCTGCTAAATAACATTGGATTCAATACACACCACATTAATATAAATCGCAATTGTTATGTATAGCCGGTCTCTCTAACCTGTAGTGTATCAAGAAATTTGGGAATTTGGGTGATTTATCCGTATTATCCAAATAGCAATATTTCCATCAACAAATAGGTACAATTAATAACTGACGGTAAAATAACAGTACAAACAATATGATTAATGCAATTAAATTAAGTGAGTTAAGTGAGTTTCATTAGATTGATTAATTAGTTAAGATTGATTAAATTGATCGGTAGTTAGGTAACAGTTTATACTTTCGATAATTCAAGCAGTTTACTATAGTTCTTACTAAAAGGCCGGTGTTTCTGGCTTAGACAGCAATAACAACAAAGTATCAAGAAAAAACAGTAAGACTGAACACTCTCCTTATGATCGGCAGAAAAGCTACACGTCGACAGGAAAAATCGCTCTGATTGGCTCAAGCCAAACAAAGAACCATGCATCTAATGGCTGTTTCCATGTCAGCAACCAGCTGTTAGATGTCGTAATATGAATCATCACGGCTAAGCTGTGAAAGGTAGTTGGTGCATTACAGTTTTTTGCCTTACCATGTCCGCCAAAACACGTATATAGCAGAATGATTTTTATGTCCGTTAAAACACCTGTAAAGGTACCTTGCGGGCGAGGGGAATATATATACAGTTAGAGAACCCTTTTAGAGTATTCCAGCGCCTGGGGGGGAACTGGCCAGCAAAGGCAAACGTATCAGTTATCCCACAAAAGCTTTTACACCGCTCCCAGAAAATGGGATTTAAGTCTATAAAATATACA
>JAUCBJ010008573.1:0-21970 GCA_032718475.1 Nemertoderma westbladi | reverse complement strand
CATCAATATAATTTTCTACCCTGGGGGGGCCCGCAGGGGCCCAGATCGTCAAGGGGGGCCACGGGAATTTTCCCGAACAGATGTATGGCCACCACGCCACTGCTATATTATTATAAATTATTAAAATTTGAGAATAATATTCAAGGATGTGTTTAAATCAATCACAGTGAGCAGTATTCATTGAGGTTTGTATAGCAAACCACTCTGTACCGTACACGTGTATCGTGTCCGTGTATGTGGTACATGTATTGTATATCACCTAATCACCATAAATATATGTGTCATAGGCCTACAAAGTAAGATTTAGTAGAAATATTTTACCGGTACTAATAAATAGTACCGGTACTACTAATAGTTCGTAGAGCTGTAGAGCTCTAGAACAAAGAACACTATATAATAATAAAGTTCACATACATTTCTGTGGTAGTCCTTTGCAAATATGCAAAACCGTCGTTGGCGAGCCACACTGACGAACGGTATGCCGACGTCAGGAACTCCGCCCATTCCACGTGTCATCCAGTGCGTGTATGGCGCACCGACGAACACACCCGGATCCGGGTCCCAGAATTGGGATAACGGGACCTACGTGATACGCACGGTGTACTGGAAGCCACCAACTTCCTCAAACGCCGAAATTACGGCCTCGACATGGTCCTTGGAGGCGCAAGGGCAACCCGATCCAGACATAATTAACTTTCGAATAGGCCCTACGTCAAGTCAAGTCAAGTCAAGTCAAGTCTGTGGAGTGAATTTAGCATCTACCCTTTATACTGCCCAATAATCATTGAAAAGATAGCTAGCTATCTTGCTAGCGTTATCCCTCTTTTTTATAACACTCGCTGACGGAAAAAGTGCTACTTTTTATCCAAAATATGATAATTACAGATATTTATGTTCTCATACGTATCCTCCCTACGTGGTCATTAACAATGACCTCCTACGTATCCTCCCTACGTGGTCATTAACAATAACCTCCTACGTATCCTCCCTACGTGGTCATTAACAATGACCTCCTACGTATCCTCCCTACGTGGTCATAAACAATACCCTCCTACGTATCCTCCCTACGTGGTCATTAACAAAAGCCTCCTACGTATCCTCCCTACGTGGTCATTAACAATAACCTCCTACGTATCCTCCATACTTGGTCATTAACAATAACCTCCTACGTATCCTCCCCCTACGTGGTCATTAACAATGACCTCCCTACGTAAATTTAGTTCACCAAAGTGACATTCAAACATTTGATGTAGGGCCTAAAGATTATTCAAAAATGAAACAATTGACCAGTATATGATATCAACTACAGTATTTGACATTATATTAAATTGTTTTGGGATGTGTTTACTTGAGAAACCAAGAGACTGAATGGGAGAGGATAAATATGTTGAAGGGTCTGTCGCCATAGGGTACCGGGTTTGGGGTTGAGTGAAACCCGACCGAACAAGATGTGATTATCAATGAGTAATTATTCTTTCTATGCAATGTTGATGACTCTTCCTTTTAATTCAATATTTCTACATTTGAATAAAACATTTAGTCATAATCTAAGCATATCAAGATTACAGGTAAAACGCCCGGCACTGTAATTGTTTATTATATTATTATCCATTATTTAGTTATTGCTTTATTGTTTTATTTAGTGCAAATTAATCTAATTGTTCAATCAACTAATCAATCAAACTACATCATTGATTACAGTTACAGATTACAGGCCTTCTACTGTAAAAGTTTTATGTGTTTATCTACGTAGCCTATGTACTGTATATCATGTAAACTTATCCGAAGCTATAGCTCGTCCGTCCATTTTTATGAATATGAATATGAAGGTTATATCAACAGACTCACCTCAACCCCAAGATATGGAAAAAAAAGTTTTAAAAATTATTAAAGTGTCTTTTTTCTAACCGACTTTATATTTTATTATATAAACTAAGCAGGATAAATAGTAAAGCAAACTGACTTTTTATTTTTTTGACACTCCTCCCAGTAGCAATGTTACCGAGTCTATGGTTTACATCCCTAGTGACAATGTAACCGAGTCTATGGTTTACATCCCTAGTGACAATGTAACGAAGTCTATGGTTTACATCCCTCCCAGTGGCAATGTAACAAAGTCTATGGTTTACATCCCTCCCAGTGGCAATGTAACAAAGTCTATGGTTTACATCCCTCCCAGTGGCAATGTAACGAAGTCTATGGTTTACATCCCTCCCAGTGGCAATGTAACGAAGTCTATGGTTTACATCCTACAACAACGACGGCTTCCTTATTATCGAAAATTTATTCACAGCCGCCGAATGTGACGAGATGCGGAAACGAATGCGGGAAATCGTCGCAGGAATGGACCCGGAAGTCCATGAAACTACGACGTTTAGCTCGGAAGAGGCGAGTAATGAATCCCGCAATAAGTATTTTATGGAGAGCGCGGACAAGATTAGATTTTTCTTCGAGGAGGCCGCTTTTAACAGTAAAGGAGAGCTGGCTGTGGATCTACACGATGGTCTTAACAAGGTGGGCCATGCCCTGCACATCGAGGACGAGGTATTCCGTCGGTTTACATTCGATACGAGGATTCAACTCATCCTCCGTAGTTTGTCTTTCCGTAAACCGGCCGTCGTCCAGAGTATGTATATATTTAAACCCCCGCGTATAGGCAGTCACTGCGGGATGCATCAGGACGCAACTTACCTACAGACCGAGCCTGTAGGCCGGGTTCTCGGCGTCTGGGTAGCGTTGGAACCGGCTACCGTGAGTAACGGGTGTCTTAGGTTCGTTCGAGGCTCGCATAACTCACCGTTGAGTCGCAGTTACCGACGAAGTGATTCCGGTACGATGAGATTCGACGACGACCTGCCTTCAGACTGGCGGGAGGACCAATGCGAATCGGTACCTGTCGACATGGGGTCCGCTGTACTGATACACCCTCTAGCGGTGCATATGAGCACAACCAATACTTCGTCACAATCGCGACATATTTACACATTCCATCTAGCGGAGACTGATGGAACTGTATGGGATTCCTCTAACTGGATTCAACCAACTAACTCATTCGCATTCCCACTCCTATATAACGATAAATAGACTTGCGCAATGCTAAAATATGGGCCGATGTGAATTATACCAGACTTACTGCTGCTATATTTCACTTTGCGGTTTATCCCCATGTGATGAATACCAGGTTTTCACAAAAAACACAGATTACAGAATGGCTGAATTTATCCAAAATAATAAACCAATTAGTATATGTACAGGTTATAAGACAGAAATAAGCGCAATAAAACACATAGTAAGAAAAAACTAAAAAAATACTAATTTTTCATAAAATTTCAATAAAACTTCGCCAGAAAAGTTAAAACCTGGTATTCTCTTTACAAAGGTGGAAGAAGAATAACTAACTGTGGTATAACTGGTGTTTGAAATTAGTTGCAATGTTAAATAAATTGCGATATGGGGGACGTATGAACAATATGCGTAGCAAGTTTAATAACATTGATGTACAAATGTGAAATGTGGGTCAGAAATCCCCCAAAAGTAATAATGCATCTTACACTGTAGTGTAAGAAAATGGTACTGCGCGGTCCGTGAAATAGGAAGGAATTATCGTATCGACCACGCTCAATTTTTCCCTGGGGCACCAATTAATTTACTTTCAGGTCTCATCTGATGCTGTTGACATTTTGACAACTACAGAATAATTTAACTTTTATTTCTCCAAAAATGAAATTAACTGTCTTATTCCAAGCCTTTCCTATCAATAACGTTTGCCATTTATTTATTATCCTAAACCAATGGCCATACAGACAATGAAATGCGCTTCCATTTACATAATGATAACAATAAACATAATTTTTCATTAATTTTATATAATGTTAATGATTACAGTATTACAACATATTATGAGTCATTAGTTTCGGAACCAAAATACTATTGTCTGAAACTGAAATTGTACTAACTATTAATTTATAATGCCGACGACTAGTAGATATGACTGAATGACTTATGTGCATAAAGTGTCTAATAATAACGGTTGGTTAGTGTCCCAATTACCTCAAACAAAAATTCAACATACTGTAGTGCGCGATACTCAAACTCACTCTTTACAGTTCCAGAGCTAGTGATTCAAAATTTACCTCCTGAAATGTATATCCTTCGAAACTGATACTTTCTTTTTTAACGGTATTAAAAAGTGGAACGCTCTTCCTACTGAAATAAAAAACATAGATAATCAACATTCTTATCTTTTAAATCTGCAGTTATAGTTAAATCTCACATCTGTGTGCAGTGTAAATAGGTACAATAGTCATTAGTCCTACAGTTAAGTTATTAGTTTATTAATAATTTACTATTTGTACTGTAATTACGTTTTATAAATTAGTGTACTGTGCATAGTTACATCTTCATCTTTATCGTTGCGTCGGAGTATTGTCTCGCTCTCGGTAAAGTTGTACTTATCGTAATTACGTTTTATAATAAATTGTTCTGTACATTACATCTTTATCGTTGAGTCGGGCATTGTCTCGCTCTCGGTAAAGTTGTACGTAGTGTAATTACGTTTTATAATGAATAGTTCTGTATATTACATCTTTATCGTTGCGTCGGAGTATTGTCTCGCTCTCGGTAAAGTTGTACTTATCGTAATTACGTTTTATAATAAATTGTTCTGTACATTACATCTTTATCGTTGAGTCGGGCATTGTCTCGCTCTCGGTAAAGTTGTACGTAGTGTAATTACGTTTTATAATGAATAGTTCTGTATATTACATCTTTATCGTTGAGTCGGGCATTGTCTCGCTCTCGGTAAAGTTGTACGTAGTGTAATTACGTTTTATAATGAATAGTTCTGTATATTACATTGCCGCAGCATGACTGGTCCTCTCTGTTGCAACAGCCAAGTGTGAGATCCAGCTTCACACTACAGCTGAGCAACAGGTATGAGGCTCTTGCCTCTGCGGCGGCAGATCACTGTGAGGGCTATACTGCCTTTACAGAAGCAGTTAAGTTAGCAGCTGCAGAAACAGTTCCTGTATACCCTCGAAACAGGAAAAGGGCCCCCTGGACTGACAACAAAATTCAGAAGTGCCGAAATGACCTTCATAAGGCGCAGAAAGAGTCACGACTCAAACAGACTACAGCGGCCAAGAATGCAGTTAAGGCTGCATCTAGGTCCCTGAACAGGCAGTACTCTGCTAATCTACAGGAGCTAATAAACCAACAGATTGATGCCATCAATGATGCTGACGACAGCAGGCAATCATCCCAGGCATGGAAATCGATCAATCTGCTTACTGGGCGGAAAAGCCAACCAACCACCAAGGTTAAGGCTGAATCACCAGCCGATCGCCTCAATGGTTGGAAAGCCCACTTTGAAAAGCTCCTCAATAATGACAGGGTATTGCCTGATAACTTTATAGAAGTAAAAGTGTCTGAGTCTGTACTCCCAGATATTCCAATTGGCGATATCTCCTTTGCAGAAGTGAAGGCTGCTGCAAAGAGCATTAAGACCAATCGTGCCAGTGGAGTAGATGGTGTTCCCCCTGAGGTCTTTAAAATACCTGAGTGTTTAAAGCTCATCTATCCCATCATAGTAGACATGTACCGAACAACAAGAGTCCCACAAGAAATGAAAACAAATAAGTTGGTGCCAGTTCCCAAGAAGGGCAACCTAACACTCTATGGTTCTTTTCGGGGAATCTCATTGATCTCGATTGCTGCAAAGCTATACAATATGATTCTATTAAATCGCATCAGGGATCCCATTGAGAGACTGCTCCGTGGAAATCAGAATGGGTTCCGTAAAGGTCGTGGGACCATGGAGCCCATTTTGGCACTTAGAAGGATAATTGAAGAGTTATCAAAAAAGAAAGACAGGCATCTGGCTGTTATCTTTGTTGACTTCTTCAAGGCCTTTGATTCAGTCTCTCGCTCACGTATGTTCAGCATACTTTCATTATATGGGATTCCTGATGAAATTATTGCAGCAATCAGATCAGTATATGATGGTTCGACAACATTTGTGTCTACTGTTGACGGTGACACAGAACAATTTGAAGTGTTATGGGGCGTCCTCCAAGGAGACACACTTGCACCATTCTTGTTCATTATTGTGGTTGACTATGTTCTACGCATGTCCTTAGATCATTATAATGATGATGGGGTGATGATAACTCCACCTACTGGCTCCAGAAGTCGAGGAAATCCTGCCAAGTACCTAACTGATCTAGACTTTGCTGATGATTTGGGGGAACTCTCAGAATCATTAGAGGGAGCCCAACGGCTCCTCAGCTCATTAGAACATGCTGCTTCTAGTGTTGGTATTTTTATTAACTCCAGAAAGACCAAAATTCTGACAGTTAACTTTGAAAGTCCTCAGCAAGTCTGTGATCGGATGAGCATAAGCTCAAAGGATGGTATGCCTGAGCATGTGGACGACTTCTGTTACCTGGGATCATGGATCCGGAAGTCAGGTGAGGACCTTCGAATACGTAAGGGAAAGGCATGGGCAGCCTTGAATAGGCTTTCCAGGATTTGGAAGTCACCGAGAATTAATCGGAAACTTAAGGTCCGATTATTTAGAGCAGCAGTAGTTCCAGTACTCCTCTACGGGAGTCCATGCTGGGCTCTAACTGCTGAGGATACCAAATCTCTGGATGGCACATTCACAAGAATGCTACGCCGGGTTCATTGTGTCAAGTACAATGCACACATCTCCAACCAGACACTATATAACATTGGAGGTGTCTCATTGGTTCCCCCAAGCTTGACACTAGAACAAAATCGCCTCCGCTTTGGAGGACATTGCTTTCGCCGTGAGGACCAGCCAGTGCATAATCTTGTACTTTGGCAGCCTCATGGAGTGAATAAGCATGGTGGACAGCCCATGACTTTCTTGAGACGCATCTTAAAGGACACTGGCCTTAAATATGCGGATGATCTAGCAAATGTCATGGGTGATAGGGAGTTGTGGCGGTGCAATTTTGTTGACAAGCCGGCACAGCATTCTTAAAAATGCAGCTGCAATGCAGCATGCCGATCCTATTTTAGTACTAAATAACAGGTCATGCAGCGAGCGGAATCCTAAATTTAGCGTGTCTGACTCAAGATGTACATACTAAATAACAGGTCATGCAGCGAGCGGAATCCTAAATTTAGCGTGTCTGACTCAAGGTGTACTAAATAACAGGTCATGCAGCGAGCGGAATCCTGAATTTAGCGTGTCTGACTCAAGGTGTACTAAATAACAGGTCATGCAGCGACCGGAATCCTGAATTTAGCGTGTCTGACTCAAGGTGTACTAAATAACAGGTCATGCAGCGAGCGGAATCCTGAATTTAGCGTGTCTGACTCAAGATGTACATACTAAATAACAGGTCATGCAGCGAGCAGCGGATTCCTGAATTTAGCGTGGGCCGATCGTTTCCCTATTTATAACACTATTTTCATATTAGTTTCTTAGAAACCCATCTTATGCAACTTTGGTTAGGTGGATATGATGACTAGGGTTCATAGAAATTTAATAAATAGTGTTTCTGGCATTTTTATCTTGTAGTTGCCAAGGTAACCGGGTGCAAAGTTCATATTTCGAGCGCCTGTAATTCAAGACGACAAGGGATTCTGTTCTTGAGATTTGGTATAAGAGTAAAGGGAATAAAAGTCTATCAAAATATTTTACATTAAAATTTTTTTTCAATCCCGTTTCCATGGTGACGGGAATTACGATAATTTCCCATTATGACCGCCAGATAGAAATTGGGCTACTATTTACTACTTATATAATTTTCAACATGCATGCCTGGCGGCTGTCCTTTATTTCTAATAATTGCTAACCGAAATTTAATATTCTGGAATGTCAAAATCATACTATCACAGGTCTTGCTCTCTGATTGGACAGTTTAGTTTATTGGCAAATGTTGACTTTTAAAAATATGATTCACAATTGACGAATTATAAAATAAATGTTGGCAATTTGAACTTATTATTTAGACTGACAAACCGAATAAAAATGGTGTTTTATAGAATTGGTAGACAATTTTTCAAATTTTTCATTATACGTATTTCCATGGCAACGGGAATGTAAACAAATTCAAATGTAAAATATTTTGATAGACTTTGATTTCCTTTAATCACCTACCAAATCTCAAAGGAAGAATCCATTGTCGCCTTGAAATACAGGCGCGCAAAGTTTGAACTTTGCACCTGGTTACCATGGGAACTACACAAGATAACATTTCCAGAAAGACATTTTATTACATTTCTATGAACCCTAGTCATCATATCCACCTAACAAAAGTAGCATAAAATAAGTTTCTAAGGAAATATTATGAAAATAGTGCCAGAAATAGGGAAAAGATCGGCCCACGCTAATTTCAGCAATTCGCGCACTGCATGACCTGTTTTTTAGTACACCTTGGTCTGACTGTACTGCTGTAGGAATTACTGCATAGGCCTACTGCTGTACTGAATTATCTTTACATGTTTATTTATTTACACTACAGCACTACAGCACTAAGTACCGGTACCGTTAATATTTTAACAGTTCTGTAGTTACAGATCCCGAATTTACATTGATACAATAATGTTGTTCGCCTCCGTACTTCGACGACCTAATTTGACGAGAGGAGCGACTAAATCCTCTGTCTCGCGCAGTAAGTTTACTCTCCCCGACCTAACGTACGAATACAAAGCGTTGGAGCCAATTATTAGCCGGGAGATTATGGAGTTGCACCACTCCAAGCACCACGCGACATACGTAAATAACCTGAACGCGGCCACCGATAAACTAGCGGACGCCCATAATAAAGGAGATGTTAACGCTATTATAGAGCTGCAACAGAACATTAGATTCAACGGAGGGGGCCACATTAATCACTCGATATTCTGGAACAACCTATCTCCTAATTCTTCAGCTGTATCAGGGGATCTTTTATCCTGTATTAATAAGGATTTCGGGTCTTTAGATGAATTTAAATCCCAGCTGACGGCAGCCACTGTGGCTATACAAGGTTCTGGTTGGGGCTGGTTGGGTTATAATAGTAAGAAAGGCTGTCTGGAGATAGCGACTAGACCCAACCAGGACCCCCTCCAGTCCACCGCCGGTGGGACACCGCTATTAGGTATAGATGTGTGGGAACACGCCTACTACCTGCAGTACAAGAACGTCCGAGCCGATTACGTTAAGGCTATCTGGGAGATCGTCAATTGGGACGACGTCGCCTCCAGATTAGCGACGGCTAAACAAGGGTAAAAAACGGAAGAGAATTAATCTGTTAGCTAACAATAACGCGTCACCGTGTTTGTGGGGAATGTAGTTGAATTATAACTGGAAACTCGGCTTGTCTGTTAAGTAAGACAGTAAAACAATAATGAGATAATTGCTCGCTCAGGTTTATTATATATAAGTTCTGTAGATTAACAATACTGGTTTATGAAATAATGTTTAACTTATTAAACTCAGTACTAACTGCTGACAAACTCAATATGCCGATTATTACTGTACATCATATGCGTCTATATTCTTTGTGCTAGAATTTGAACTGTAATTGTTAATTAGATGTTTGATGTTTTGTAAACCGTTTTACTTCGTTCATTTCTCCGCCGACAAACTTATATTGCATTATTCCTTGGATCAGACTCACTTTATCATTATTCCCCCATGGATCTGATTTCACTTTATCATTATTAGCAAATTATGTGAAAACTTTCTGTTTTATTATGGATCTGATTTCACTTTATCATTATTAGCAAATTATGTGAAAACTTTCTGTTTTATTTTGTAATTGCTAAGGTCGGAAATTGTAAATAACTATATATAATCTTTCAATCTAGTCAGCGGGGTAGCCCGGTAGCTCAGTTGGTTGAGCTCCAAATCTACTTCACCTGACTTCCGGATCCATGATCCCAGGTAACAGAAGTCGTCCATATGCTCAAGCATACCATCCTTTGAGCTTATGATTATCCGGACAGAGACTTGCCTCGGACTTTCAAAGTTAACTGTTCAAATTTTGGTCTTCTTGGAGTCAACAAAAAGACCAACAGTAGAAGCTGCCTGTTGCTGTTCTAATGAGCTGAGGAGCCGTTGGGCTCCCTCTAGTGATAATTTCCTCGACTTGTGGAGTCAGTAGGTGGAGTTACCGTGTTTCCGCTGAAGGTCTTCCATAACACTTCGAATGGATGACGAAGGTGGAAGGTCATCTGCTTTGTAAATGTATGATTTATATGCACGATGTGGAGTTGTAGATTAATAAGAGTTCTATACAAAATAAACTTACTCGCACTTAAAGGTTTACTCAATTTCTAGAACGTACATAAGACAGTGGATCAGAACAATCAAATGTTACAACCTTATTTAATAATCTATAAGTCAGGTGTGTTACATTCCTTACACACTTTATAAATACGATGGAATGGAATGTCCTGATTCTACGTTATTAACCATCTTGGTTAGAAAATTAAGTCCAGCCTTTAAAATTCGATATTGCACTGGTGGCGCTCCTATTTCAACCAAACATTACAGTCAAGGGGTTTGTTCACGCACATTAAGTAATAATTTCACCATTCTACCATAAACAAACACCCTTTAGCGGTGCAACATTAGTAACCAACCAGCCTTCACAGCTGTATAAAACTTTAGCTAAAATGACAGCTTCTTACTCTATTTTTGAATATAAATGGCGTAGTGTTGTTACAGCAGAATATGTAGAACTTGTTAATAGCGTCTTCTCACGCGTCTACGTGTATATTAAGCGTGGACTTAACTTTACCATCAGCTGTAAAAATTGACCCCAAATATTTCACAGTTGTTAACGATTAGATTTCTGCTACGTAAAGTTTCTCTATTTATCGCTTCACCGTTTATTACAAAATTTTTTTAGACTTATTCCGGCACTTTTATTTCATTTAGACTTATTATTTAGGCACATTCCGATCCCGGATAGCTCACAAAACTGAACAATTAACCATAGATATCGCCAACATTATAGTGTCCATTAGAAGGAGGACGTGAATCAACCCCCAAAAATTTCACACGACAGCCTCTGAAACAATTGTAACCAATTGGTCAATACACCAGTCATTCATCGCAAAATGAAAAATGTGAATTTCAGTTTATTTCTATTATTTTCAGTTTGAATTTTAGTTTATTTCTGCAGAACAATATCATTCATTAGCAATAGAAATTATAGTACATTGATCGAGCAGATTATACTGCCATAAAACTTCTTTCGTTTATTGTTTTGGTTGAAGTAAGTTAGCCTTTGGCTCATATATAGCGAATAATTGAGAGTAAATGTGTAAGTAAATTATTCAATTCTAAATATTGTTATTAAAAATAGGTTCTATAAAATATAACACAAATTTTCGTTTTTGTACTATATATTGGATTATTCGTTATTTATTAGCTGTGATTAAAATAGCAAATACCACCGCTAATAAATAAAATATAAATTATTAACATTAGTAATAAACATTAAAACATTTATTTACAACTTTATTTACCATGTTAACACATAACTTATAAATTATTTTTTGCGTTAAATTTCTGTTGTAATTATTTGCTCTATTTGCTGCTTTATTTTATTTATTTTTTAAATTACATACTATGGTCTACCATATTTTAATCCGTAATGTTTATTACGTCATAACTATTGTTTTTTTTCTTTTTTCTTTCCTTTTTACCTATGTTTTACATATTTCGATTTTACGACCTATTTGCTGATTTATTTTAAAATTACGGTCTACCATACTTTATTCCTTGTGTGTGTATCTCTGTACTTCATAACTGTTGCTATATTTATTGCCTATGTTTTACATAACTCGATTTTATGACATATTTGCTGCTTTATTTTTTCAATTCTTTCTGTTATATTTTTAAATTTCTAACTGAACTACGGTCTACCATATTTTATCTTTGCTGCTCTGCTATATTTCTATCTGCACCAGAACTTTATTTTTTATTTTTTTTAATTACGTACTATGTCTTCCATATTTTATTTCTTTGTGTCAGTCGGAATATCATATATATCTATATCTATAACTTAATGTTTTAGTGTTTTCCATATTTCGAGTTGCTGTTATATTTTTTTAATTACGTAGGTACAGTCTAACATTTTTTATTTAGTTGCATGTTAAACAATTATTGCTTAGTAAATTATTGCTTATTATCACTTAGTAAAGTCGAAACCCGCAAATTAGAGATTGAGTATCGGAAGGCCCTTCGGGGTCTATTACTGGTCGGCCCCTACGTTAACAACCAGATCATTTACAATCTACTTGGATGCCGCCCTCTACACAATGAGGTATACAAACAGTGCATAGGTACTATACTAAAAGTCGCTAGCTGCCCAGTCCCATTCCTACAATCACTTATCAAATCAGCCTCGCGCTTCAATAGCTGCTCGAACACAAACTATGTAGGCCTGACTTCTGCATACGCGAAATGCAGAAGCAATTACCCAATGCCCAGTCTGCACAGTCTACTCACCTATACCTACTGTAAACGTTCCCTCTTTAACCGTGCTAAGACTGAACCACTAACAATCAGTGAAACAGTTGGGATGAACTTCATTAAAAACTGCTACAGCAACAGTAACTGCGGAAGTTTCATATCTAAGCATAAACGTATCCTGTCTTATTTCAATGTCGTTTGAACATCTGTCCGATGCCTGTTTGCGTGTTGTGCTGCAAATATATTTTATTGATTCAATTATCCCGAGACCGTCAATGATTATTACGGACCATATTATTGTGTTGTTATAATATTAAGCCATAATGTTTTAATCATTAAAATTATTCATCTACCGTCTCATTAACATGACGGCGGGAGTTTTATGTCTAAATATAAACGTGGTTTTTGACGCAATCTGAGTAACGAACTACCCATAAATAAATTATATGTTTCAGTATCTATAAACATTGATTTTATAATTGTATAGTATACGTTGAGTATTACTGTAATTCCCCATGTATCCACTGTCTACTGTAACCTTACTTTACCAATACCTTATATTACCCTTATTGATCTGATTTTATTCGTGCTGTGCACATTTTATCTTCTTATAACAATGTCAATTTTATTTGATTAAACACAATGAACTAACTATTGCACGTAATTTCTGTTTAATTCAGTTTAAATTAAAGGGACCTCCATGGAAACGAGGTATAACCTCATGGGGCTATCCCTAACATTGTACTGTACTATAATTTAATATTATGCTGGTTGCATTATTTTTAAAACAGACAATCTCCATATACCGGTTTTTAATATGCTGTTTATGTTATTGTTATGTACGATGTTAATAAAAAACTTCAACTTCGGCCTACGATAATAAAGATCCACGAGAATAACTAAATAGTTATTTATAACTTTAACGGGAAATATTTATAATTTTTTTCCTTGTAATATATAATTAATTATTCAACGAATGGATTTATATGAAATATATTATACTGTAGGTCATGAAATGATGACCTAAACGAATGGAATCTGGAAACAATATGTTACTTTTCCCTTTTTTATTTTATTTTTCCATAATTAATAATGGCCTATGTGTGTTTCGAGTTATATTATCATCGAAAGTGTTTGAATTTTCTTTTTTTTAATTTCGCAGATCCCTCTCTAGAAGCGAAATAAAAACTGTTTAAACTTACTCCAGACTGCATTATGTACATCGTCTCATCTATTGCCTCATACGCGAGCTACTTACTAATTGCCCGACTGTAACACTTCATATTTAATGAGTTTCCCCATATTCTGACTCATTTCGCTATTCTGTAAAATGACAACTCCGTCACTTTTATTTGTTGATATGATTGGTTTATTCAATCGAATAGAAAAGGTACCAAATTAACTTTGTTAATTTGAATCTGTCTCCTCCTCTTAGTTTTCAATTACAAATGGAGTTCGTTAGGAATCAATTACATGATTTGTTTGTTTCTGGTAAACTCAATAAAGTCATCAGAAGTTGGTTTATAACTTTTTCACATGCTGTGAATGTTTATATCTCGCATATATTAAAACACGTAGTTAATGTGACCACGTAATTTAGTTCATAAAGTAAGAAAAATAGTGGCGCCTTACGTGACAGCATGGATTCTATACGAAACGTAAAATCTTAAACCTACAACAGTACAGTAGTTGCTGTAAAACCATCCAGTTATATGTAAATGTGAGTAAAGTGTTAAAAAATATCATTCCATTTTGTGTTCATTCTGTCTTAGGCTTACCCTTTCATTCTGTCTTAGGCCTACCCTTTCATTCTGTCTTAGGCCTACCCTTTCATTCTGTCTTAGGCCTACCCTTTCATTCTATCTTACATCAATTAATTGAAAATATGAAAGTTCAGGAACCCAAAAGTTGTGGAAGTATTTCGAGTACAGTATACCCTATTGTTTAAGTGAAGTACTTTTGCTTTATTGTTGTAGCCTGTACATGATTAATGCTCAAATGGCGCACAGCAGTTCATCTGTATTCAGCGGATGTAAACGCTACGCCTACACCTACGCCTATACCTACGCCTACACCTACGCCTACACTTACACCTATGCCTATACCTACACTCCCACCTATGCCTACACCTACGCCTATACCTACACTCCCACCTATGCCTACACCTACGCCTACACCTACACTCCCACCTTCGCCTACACCTACACCTACACCTACGCCTACGCCTACACCTACGCCTACACCTACGCCTACGCCTACACTCCCACCTACACCTACACTCCCACCTACGCCAACACCTAAACCTACACTCCCTCCTACGCCTACGCCTATA
The DNA here is from genome assembly GCA_032718475.1 of Nemertoderma westbladi. Lineage (NCBI taxonomy): Eukaryota > Metazoa > Xenacoelomorpha > Nemertodermatida > Nemertodermatidae > Nemertoderma > Nemertoderma westbladi. The sequence goes on along the minus strand of JAUCBJ010008573.1, from coordinate 7,196 downwards.
CCTACACCTAGGTGTAGGCGTAGGGGTATGTGTAGGTGTAGACGTAGGTGTAGGCGAAGGTGGGAGTGTAGGTTTAGGTGTAGGCGTAGGCGTAGGTGGGAGTGTAGGTTTAGGTGTAGGGGTAGGTGTATGTGTAGGTGTAGGTGTAGGCGTAGGTGTAGGCGAAGGTGGGAGTGTAGATTTAGGTGTAGGCGTAGGCGTAGGTGGGAGTGTAGGTGTAGGCGTAGGTGTAGGCACAGGTGGGAGTGTAGGTATAGGCATAGGTGTAAGTGTAGGCGTAGGTGTAAGTGTAGGCGTAGGTGTAGGTGTAGGCGTAGTTGTAGGCGTAGGTGTATGCGTAGGTGTAGGCGTAGGTGTAGGCGTAGGTCTAGGCGTAGGTGTAGGCGTAGGCATAGGCGTAGGTGTAGGCGTAGGTGTAGGCATAGGTGGGAGTGTAGGTATAGGCGTAGGTGTAAGTGTAGGTCTAGGTGTAGGCGTAGGCGTAGGCGTAGTGTTTACACCCGTATTCAGCTACATCACCCGAACCCCGACATTCCTTTCTCTTCTTACATGGGCTACTTTACTTAAATAAGCACTGCTAGATATTTGAACGGCATGGCCGTCAACAACATCTCAACTCCAATTATTTTATTCATACAGTATGATATGAAGATGTGATTATTAGAACACTCTGAGATGTGAAATCAGTGTCTACAGTTACATGTCTGTAATCGGAATCCAATTGTTTATGACGTTAATATCACTGCGCAGTTACGTGCTTTCAGTCATCATGTGGCATATAAAACGTATTTCCACATTCATTATGGTTTTCCGTAATTCAATACGCGACAAAATGCGTGAGGTGACAAATGAATGAATAAACAGCACTGTAATTGTTTCATTTGATTTTTACAGTATTATTGTTACGGGATATGAAATGAACCTGAACGATTTTTGATGGTTCTGGAAGAGTTCTGGTATCATTCGAGACGCCCCCTAGAGGAATTCGGTATCATTCACCAATTTATTAGCTACTGTACTATGTACTACGTCACAAACTTCCATTTTTAGGTCCGCGTAGCTCCGTTGTTGTTGTTGTTGCTGTTGTTGTTGTTAATTTCTCGTTAGGTTTTAGTATTAAGAATTGAAGTCCCCAGTGGCTCACTTAGCAGAGCGTGGAACTTGGAATCTCTAGGTACCGAGTTCAATCCCCAATTCCGGTGAATGTTTGTTGTTGTAAGATTGGTAGTAAAGCCATTCAAAGAGACAACAGTTCATGGGTGTCGGGGGTACTTGTTCATCTTCAAATCATTATATTATAGGCCTATTTGCGCGCATTGTGATGCCCACTTTGCTCCAAATTATCGCAAGCTGAGTATTTTGTTTGAACAACAACTATAATACAGTATGAATTACATGTAAGTAAATTAATGTATTTACTTAGAGCTTTATACTGTCATAATTTCTTAATCAGGAACCGAGACACACAAAAATAATAATTATAACTTTCAAAAATAATAATCCTAAATTCTTAAAAATGTGCGAGTTGCCCTCACCTATCCCTTCTAGGAAGCCTCTAGTTCTGTCTTCGGATTCTTCCCTTTAGTATTATTTTTACCTATTATATTTTTAAATATTTTAATGCCGTATTTTAAATTACACTGTATATAATACTAATAGTTAATTAAATAAAACATAACCTGTTACCCCGCTCGGGGTGTTAATATAAAAAAAAACAAAAATTCTTAAAAATATCTAACGCCTATCAATCCAAGACAGTAGACACCTTCAAACACACATCCATAGACACTTTTAAACAGTACCTCTTTACTCAAACCAAGCGGTAGGCCTACAATGGGGGAATCCTATATCTTTTGCGGGTGACTGAATATATGGTCTGATAATTAGTGTCCATCCCTCGGGAGTTAGAGTGGCGCCCTCTCTGCCAGCCCACTTGTCTTATAAGTAACACACAAGATATGAGCATTATTTTGATTTCCTCAAGAGTTACCTATATACTAAATTATTTAACACAAATTGTATATTTTTTTTTTTTGGGGGGGGGGGGGGGGGGGGGCATTATAGGACCACGAGGGGAGAGGGTGGGGGTGTGGGGAGGGGGGGGGGGGGCACAGAAATCTTATAACTTGTGTCCTAATAAACCAGGGAGGAAACTGACACTCCGATTTTGAAACTGAGTTATCGAATTTGTAACTGGACAGTCTAATATCCTCATGGGTACTACAATTTGCACATGGTATGGTGCTTGGATTTATTACGGGTTTCATGGATTTGGAACTGGGCAGTTCAAATTGTAACTGGGTGTTCAGAGTTGTAACCATTTGTAACAAATCATAACCAGGGACATCGATTTACGACAGGGTGCTCATATATGTACCGTAACTAAATATACTGATTTGTAACCAAGAACACAAATTTGTAACCAGGTACTAAAATTCGTAACTGGAAATGCAAATTCGTAACCAAGCACTCACATTTGTAACCGGGAACTTAATTTGTAACCTACTACTGCTACTACTACTACTACTACTAGGATCGGCATGCTGCATTGCAGCTGCATTTTTAAGAATGCTGTGCCGGCTTGTCGACAAAATTGCGCCGCCACAACTCCCTATCACCCATGACATTTGCTAGATCATCCGCATCTTCAAGGCCAGTGTCCTTTAAGATGCGTCTCAAGAAAGTCATGGGCTGTCCACCATGTTATTCACTCCATGAGGCTGCCAAAGCACAAGATTATGCACTGGCTGGTCCTCACGGCGAAAGCAATGTCCTGCAAAGCGGAGGCGACTTTGTTCTAGTGTCAAGCTTGGGGGAACCAATGAGACACCTCCAATGTTATATAGTGTCTGGTTGGAGATGTGTGCATTGTACTTGACACAATGAACCCGGCGTAGCATTCTTGTGAATGTGCCATCCAGAGATTTGGTGTCCTCAGCAGTTAGAGCCCAGCATGGACTCCCATAGAGGAGTACTGGAACTACTGCTGCTCCAAATAATCGGACCTTAAGTTTCCGATTAATTATCGGTGACTTCCAAATCCTGGAAAGCCTATTCAAGGCTGCCCATGCCTTTCCCTTGCGTATTCGAAGGTCCTCACCTGACTTCCGGATCCATGATCCCAGGTAACAGAAAGTCGTCCACATGCTCAAGCATACCATCCTTTGAGCTAATGCTCATCCGGTCAGAGACTTGCTGAGGACTTTCAAAGTTAGTCAAAGTGTCAAAATTTTAGTCTTTTTGGAGTTAATAAAAAGACCAACACTAGAAGCAGCCTGTTCTAATGTGCTGAGGAGCCGTTGGGCTCCCTCTAGTGATTCTGAGAGTACTCCTAAGTCATCAGCAAAGTCTAGATCAGTTAGGTACTTGGCAGGATTTCCTCGACTTCTGGAGCCAGTAGGTGGAGTTACCATCACCCCATCATCATTATGATAAGGCGTATCTTGACTTATGCGTAGAACATAGTCAACCACAATTATGAACAAGAATGGTGCAAGTGTGTCTCCCTGGAGGACGCCCCATAACACTTCAAATGGTTCTGTGTCACCGTCAACAGTAGACACAAATGTTGTCGAACCATCGTATACTGATCTGATTGCTGCAATAATTTCATCAGGAATCCCATATAATGAAAGTATGCTGAACATACGTGAGCGAGAGACTGAATCAAAGACCTTGAAGAAGTTAACAAAGATAACAGCCAGATGCCTGTCTTTCTTTTTGGATAACTCTTCAATTATCCTTCTAACTACGAAAATGGGCTCCATGGTCCCACGACCTTTACCTTTACGGAACCCATTCCGATTTCCACGGAGCAGTCTCTCAATGGGATCCCTGATGCGATTTAATAGAATCCTATTGTATAGCTTTGCAGCAATCGAGATCAATGAGATTCCCTGAAAAGAACCATAGAGTGTTAGGTTGTCCTTCTTGGGATTGGGAACTGACTGGCACCAACTTATTTGTTTTCATTTTTTGTGGGACTCTTGTTGTTCGGTACATGTCTACTACTGTATGATGGGATAGATGAGCTTTAAACACTCAGGTATTTTAAAGACCTCAGGGGGAACATCATCTACTCCACTGGTACGATTGGTCTTAATGCTCTTTGCAGCAGCCTTCACTTCTGCAAAGGAGATATCGCCAATGGTAATATCTGGGAGTACAGACTCAGACACTTTTACTTCTATAAAGTTATCAGTCAATACCCTGTCATTATTGAGGAGCTTTTCAATCAATTTGTCAATTTGTAACGTCTACCATTTGTCTCTTATTTGAAATAAAAGGTCGGTTCCTTATCTGGCCGCTAGGCTGTAGGCCCGTTTCTCGTCCTCATATGGTAAATTATTTGATTCGCTTATCGAATACTTAAATTTCTTCATCCCTCGTTTTCGAACAGTGCAAGTCGACTACAGTACTAGGCCTACTATAAGAACTACGGTTTTTGTGGGTCCATCGTAACACTATCATTGTTGAGTAAGTGATTAACATTGTTTCGTAATCCTTTATTATTGTATTAATAATTACAGTAGGCCCTATTCCACTATGCAAATTACCAATATTACTGAAAGTAATAATTATTTATTAAAAAGGAAAATATATATTTTTTCACTATTCTCGAGGCATTTTATTTACCGAGCAGCCGAGCGTCACCGAGGTCCGAGGTTACACGGTTAATAAAGGGTCGAGACAAAAAAATGTTTTAAGGTTTTTTCCCATGTAATACGTTATTTTATTCTTAAATTACTGAATTAGTGATAGGCCTACATTTTGTTTTGTTTGTTTCAATTCTTTAATAAAAAATAAAGTGATGGCTGATTACAAAATAAATAGAAATTAGTATTTTACTATATTGCTTCGCTTCCTATACTGCAATTCAAATCAATGTACTTTTCTGCTCTTCAACTGCTGATGCGGCCTAACTCAATGTTAAATAATTTAGTGTTCTCGAATATTTATTACATAGGTATGCCTAACTAAACAGCTAAAGTGCTGCTTAACAACATCAGAATATTTGATATTGAGTTCCGTTTTTGAGTTCGCCTTGCAGACACTAAATTTGTAATAACTTTTGAGTCTGAGAATGGATTTTGCTCAAATTAAGTGCAAACCTTTTTTCTACGTCGATGCTCTTTCAACACATGTAATAAAATTTAAGAAATTCCACCAAAAATATTTTAATTTACTATTTCGCAGGAAACAAAACAAATTCAATGCACTCCTATACTGTTTTATAGACCAAATTTAAGGATGTAATTGCAATTTTGAGATTGAGATCTTTACAATTGCGATTGAGTGCTAAAAATGTTATTAGGCCTACAAAAAAGTATGTCAGCGAGTGGGATTTGAACTTGGTACTTCGCATACTGTAGTCTCTTTTAAGCATTTTTCATTGGGCGGCACATATTCTTCTTAATGCAACGCAGGTTATGAAATAATGGTTAAACTACTGAGAGAAGGAACAACTGAGGAACAAAGGTTAGGGCAGCGGTTAAACTAACTAATGAACAAAGGTTAGGGCAGCGGTTAAACTAACCAATGAACAAAGGTTAGGGCAGCGGTTAAACTAACTAATGAACAAAGGTTAGGGCAGCGGTTAAACTAACTAATGAACAAAGGTTAGGGCAGCGGTTAAACTAACTAATGAACAAAGGTTAGGGCAGCGGTTAAACTAACTAATGAACAAAGGTTAGGGCAGCGGTTAAACTAACCAATGAACAAAGGTTAGGGCAGCGGTTAAACTAAATAATGAACAAAGGTTGTAAAAGCTTTTGTGGAATAACTGATACGTTTGCCTTTGATGGCCAGTTCTCCCCCAGGCGCTGGAATACTCTAAAAAGGTTCTCTAACTGTATATATATTCCCCTCGCCCGCAAGGTACCTTTACAGGTGTTTTAACGGACATAAAAATCATTCTGCTATATACGTGTTTTGGCGGACATGGTAAGGCAAAAAACCTGTAATGCACCAACTACCTTTCATAGCTTAGCCGTGATAATTCATATTACGACATCTAGCAGCTGGTTGCTGACATGGAAACAGCCATTAGATGCAAGGTTCTTTGTTTGGCTTGAGCCAATCAGAGCGATTTTTCCTGTCGACGTGTAGCTTTTAGTCGATCATAAGGAGAGTGTTCAGTCTTACTGTTTTTTCTTGATACTTTGTTGTTATTGCTGTCTAAGCCAGAAACACCGGCATTTTAGTAAGAACTATAGTAAACTGCTTGAATTATCGAAAGTATAAACTGTTACCTAACCTAACTTAACGAATCGAATCTCATTAACTCAATAAATCACTAATTAACATGCTCACTTAATTTAATTGCATTAATCATATTGTTTTTACTGTTATTTACTGTCAGTTATTAATTGTACCTATTTGTTGATGGAAATATTGCTATTTGGATAATACGGATAAATCACCCAATTCCCAATTTTCTTGATAACACTACAGGTTAGAGAGACCGGCTATACATAACAATTGCGATTTATATTAATGTGGTGTGTATTGAATCCAATGTTATTTAGCAGACCCTACGTGAGTCAATTACTGCTCTCTTTATGTTTGATCAAATATACTGACGGTCGGCAGAATAGTGTGCATGATTGTGAGTGTGATGTGACTGGTAACAAAGCATTTCCTAAAGAATGCGACTTATACTTTAATCATAAGCCTTATCGTTGCGTTTAGTATAAGTCCTAGCTCTGTGTAAATAGATAGAGCGCCACGTCCTAAAGGAACTGTTAATATTTCCCGAAAGTTAATAATATCTGTCAGAAATTACATATTAGTGATCTATCGAATAATACAATAGGTTTACACTGCAACCTTACACTGCAATAATAAAATCTAAGCATCCGAATTCAGCCTCCCGGGTGTAGATCCATCGGGTGAATGATCGCGCATGGGCTGGCTTCGGCTAATGTTTTGTTTATTAGCATAAAATATTGTCGTATGCTAAAGGTGTGTTAATTAACTAAAAGACATATAAATTTTGGCAGGTTAAACTGCTAAAGGTCTTCAAAAGCGCGAACAGTAACAGTTTATTAATCTTATTGCAGTAGGCAATAAGGTTGCAAGTGTAGGCATTAAATACAGTTTAATACTGTTCTGACGAACAGTAACAGTTTATAATCTTATTGCAGTAGGCAATAAGGTTGCAAACTACCGTAGTGACTGGTAAAACTGAACCGGTA
>JAUCBJ010008571.1:0-19468 GCA_032718475.1 Nemertoderma westbladi | reverse complement strand
AGCAAACCTCGCATCAGAGTAACAGGTTCGCCGTTGGTGTCCTTGTCTGAGACAATTATAACACAATCGCTTATCCCACATGACATCACGTCTATCCTTTAGGGATTTCTTTAAGAATTCGTCACACACACTTAAACGGTGGGGCCCGTCGCACAATGCACATTTTGGTTTGATGTTACTTACTTTACCTTGGGTAACGTTGTGCACACTCGTTCTTTCCTCGGGCTTTCTTCCATGAATTATCTTAGGAGACGTAGGAGGAGTTTTTGTTACCTGTTCTCTCCTGTCACTAGTTCGAGACTTAAATTTACTTACGTCCTTAGGTGCTTTGTTGACATAGTAAGATCTTTCGGTGTCTTTCCCGTTGCTCTCCTCTTGAGAGGTCTGGCTTTTGCCGTCGCCTGTATAACACACTGCTGTTACCTTTCTCCTAGAAACGGGTTTTTCACTTACATTATTTTCCGGTGTCTTCTCTCTGGACTGCTTTAGGAGCTGTAATTTTACCTCTCCATCTAAGAATGACATGAGATCAGCCATGGTAGGGTCTCTTCGTTGTTGTTCCATCATATATAGAACTCTTTTGTCCCAACGAGTACCTACTCCACCCTTTGGCAAGGTAGATGCTACAGCTCCAATAACCATAGAACTCTGATACTCATGAGACTTACCTAGCCAATCTAATTGTCTACAAATCTCCTGGATCTCATCAGAAAATCCCGCCGCGTATAATCCCGCTGCTAAGAAACTTTCGTGGCGCTACCAATTTCGCATACAAATACCTAGCTATGTTATTCCTATTACCATACCTGATGTTTAGTGTATCCCAAACTTTTCTTAATCCATCTGGATGTCCAATAAACTTTAACGCCATTAACTTGGGAGCTCCTTCTAAGCACTCGATGAGGAATCTAAGTTTCTCTCCGTTAGATAGCACAGAGTTCTGTATGTTATCTTTGTAATATTCATTAAAAGGTAACCATTTCATCTCATCTCCGTTGAACTTGACGATCTCTCCCACCTTTACCACTTGACAGGCTTCGGTTCTAGCCATTTGACGCGTAAAACTTTCTTATGCCATCGTATTATTCAATATCGAGTTATCGGTATATAAATTTCTCGGATTATGATCAGGTCTATATGGGATATCATTATCAACAGGTTTATCGTTACCCTTAATAGGGTTTACTATAGGAGTTTCTACTTCACTAGCAGTATAGATGCGTGTAGGCTCCACACCTTGCGCATGAAATACTTCAGACCTAACAGGTTGACACATTGTTACAGGGGGTGGTGTTATACCCCTTTGTATATTTACTAATTTATCGCGTTCTAACGCGATACTCTGCTGCACTTCTTGCAGTTCTAACCTACTCTCTCTTACTGTCCCCTTTAACTGCTGCACAGTCCCTTCCATTTCTCGGACGTGCTGGGAGGAACGGATGCGCTGTTCCTCCAATTGTCCGAGCAGGAGATCCATCCCCCGCCATCCCTCATCCACCCACTCGACCGCCGAAGCGGGAGCCGCCAACATAGTAGCGGGTAGACGAGGGACGACGGGCGATAAATCGTGGATGTCTCGCTCGGCGTCCAAGACTGGGACTGTTTCTGCGGCTAGTTTATTGGGCACAGGTAATTTAGTACTGTGCAAAGGGAATTTAGAGGTAGGTTCTGGGAGTACAGGTGTCTCTATCACCGAAGGGATGGCTTCGAGAACAGGCCTAATTATTTCAGGCTCATCTACTATAGTAGGGAGTCTTTCTACTCTAATAATTTGGTCTGTGGGTTCTGTACTACCTAAGTCTGTGCTAGCTAGTTGCCTTCTCACAGCTGGGGGCAAATTAGGCAATTTCTGACGGTGGGGCGTTCTTCTACGCCTGCTGGGACGAGATCTATTTCCTCCGCCTTCAGGATCTGTTGTATCGCCTTCATCAGATGATGTAAATCCCTGTCTCTTGGGAGTAGATCGACTTATCATCTGCCACTGACTAGCTGTTCTCTGTTTATCTATGTAGTCTTGCTTCTCTTGAAGATTTTCCAACTCTAGTTGGGTTGTCTCTTCAGACGCCCTCCGTTCTGCTTCTGCCACTGCCTCTGCCGCTTTTCTTTCCGCTTCTGCCGCTGCTACCTTTCTTTCAGCCTCTGCCTCTGCCGCTACCGCTGCCGCTTTTCTTTCAACTTCTGCAGCTGCCGCTTTTCTTTCTGCCTCTGCCTTCTTTCAGCTTCTTGGACCCTAGCGATGCGGATGCTTTCATCAAATTTAGCTTGGTTCGCGGCTAACATTTCCGCATCTAATGAGTCCAACACAAACTTGGCTCCTTCACTAGTAGGGCGAAGTCCAGCTAGCCATCTCCTCAACTCTTTGCCACCTATAAATCGTTGATAGTCCGACAGATAGATGTCAATAGCGTCCTTCTTCTGAGGTTTCTCCAATGTCGCTTCGCTTTCCACTTGAGAAAAGGTAGCGTCTGTTGATTCTCCGTGGGTTGAGCGCTCAGTTAGCTGAATTTTCCATTGGGATGTTCCTTGGACTTTAAGACTCACCCGTTGGAACCAATTCTTTACAGCAACTTGCAACGACGTGTCTTGACTTCTCTTCGAGGCTTCCTCAAAGGCCGAAAGGATTAGTCTAATTCTTAGGATTCGTTCTCGAACTTGATATAGCAGCTCTCCCTGCTCTTGAGGTCCTTGGGGTTGTTGAAACAGTTGTTCCTCCAATCGCTCCAAAGAGCTGAAGAATCCCTGTACATATCCGGCTGCCGACCTCTTCCACACAGCTGGATCTCTAGTGTCCTTTACCACTCCCATCCTGCATAACTCCTCCCAGGCAGCTTCCGATAAGTTAAACGGGAGTCCGGGTCCGGGGAAGTTCCATTGCGTCTCGACAATAGACTTCAGTTCCTCCTTCGTGTATCCTGCATAACTGTCCTTGGTCGATCACTTAATTCTCGCCCAATCAATTTGATGTTCCTCCACCGCAATCAATACTCTAGTGAGTACGGCTTCAGGAAGAATGAGAAGTGGATCCGAATAAACTGCATCTGCCATCTTTGCTCCGCGCTCGGGTGGCAACTCTACAGTATCTGAACTACTGGAGCTATCGGGCCGCTGAGAAATAAGTTCTCGGCTCGGGTGTTGCTGCTGTTTAACAGCTGCCTCTTGGTCCCGCTTGACTTGAGCCTGAGTGCCTATGATAGACCTACGGTGCTTTACTAGTCTAGGGTCTGATACTACTACTGAAGGGATGACTTTTCTTACAGTAGGAGGGGACTTGAACTTCGGTCTCAAGCGTTCTTTACTCCTGTCGGAGTCGCATACTGTTCTTTCTAGGAGACTATCTGACATAGTTTGCTTTGGGTCAGCCATGTTTGATTGTACAGTTGAATGTCTACTACTATAATGACAGTTAAAGCAAGTCTAGTAATTCAGTATCAACTGTTAGCCTAGTAATTAATTACCGACATCGTTACTTAATGTAACGCGATATATATAATATATTAGAATACCGGTATACACTTATAGTATATATATAAGTATTATTTCAGACTAGGGTTTGTCACAAGATCAAAGGATGGTATGCTTGAGCATGTGGACGACTTCTGTTACCTGGGATCATGGATCCGGAAGTCAGGTGAGGACCTTCGAATACGTAAGGGAAAGGCATGGGCAGCCTTGAATAGGCTTTCCAGGATTTGGAAGTCACCTAGAATTAATCGGAAACTTAAGGTCCGATTATTCAGAGCAGCAGTAGTTCCAGTACTCCTCTACGGGAGTCCATGCTGGGCTCTAACTGCTGAGGACACCAAATCTCTGGATGGCACATTCACAAGAATGCTACGCCGGGTACATTGTGTCAAGTACAATGCACACATCTCCAACCAGACACTATATAACATTGGAGGTGTCTCATTGGTTCCCCCAAGCTTGACACTAGAACAAAATCGCCTCCGCTTTGCAGGACATTGCTTTCGCCGTGAGGACCAGCCAGTGCATAATCTTGTACTTTGGCAGCCTCATGGAGTGAATAAGCATGGTGGACAGCCCATGACTTTCTTGAGACGCATCTTAAAGGACACTGGCCTTAAAGATGCGGATGATCTAGCAAATGTCATGGGTGATAGGGAGTTGTGGCGGTGCAATTTTGTTGACAAGCCGGCACAGCATTCTTAAAAATGCAGCTGCAATGCAGCATGCCGATCCTAGTAGTTGTCACAAGATACCGGTATATAATTTCAGCACAAATATAAAAATGTATAATAAGCCTATCGTGAATACCGGTATACAGCTTACACTTATAGTATATATAAGTATAATTATAGACTAGAATTAATTACAGAATACCGGTATATAATTTCAGCATAAATTTATATAAATAAATATAATAAGCCTATAGTAAATACCGGTATGTCAATTATTTTATAATAACTGAATTTCTGAATTTTGGGGTTACTTTTCTTTACTTTGTTACTGTTATTAAGCAGTAGTCCAACTGATATTAAGACCTAATTGATGTATGATAGGCCTACTATTTTATAAATCGGTTTGAGTTGATTTATAATATATATATACCCTTATAATGGGTTTTTTACAATATTTGAAATAAATGTTATTATTTCTGGTAAGGAGTCACTACACAGAAGCTGAACGCTCTCAGTGAAGTGCTACTTGTTGGACACTAAAACAAATAATTCTACTTGACTAAGTTACTTATTACTACAAATTACGTACAATTACGGGGTGAGATTACAATCTCTAAATAAACACAAAAAAAATTACACGTACAAATTTTAGGGTAATTTTACAGGAAATCTACAAACCAGCCTAACAAGGGGTTAGAATTTCTGGTTATTACAACGGACAGGATACTACGGTATTTGAAAATAATTAAGCAGTAGTAAATAAATTGCGTTGTCCAGATAAGAAAATACCACCGTCTGACGACTTATAGTCTTTAGCTGTACAGCTCTATAAGTACTACGTTATGTACCCGGAGTGTTCTTACCTAGAAGTTAATTACCGCAGCCAACCAGAGCTAACGTGCCTATTAACCACTTTACAACACAAATATACTGCCTACACAATAATTACCTTCGGAAAGTATTATACACTAAACCCTAAATTAGGTACAAGTACTTATACAACAAATAACCAGCAGTTAAAAATACTTGTACAGCTAAAAGAACCACGGTATCTGCTGGAGTGACTATAGCATAAAATCACCAGTCTTTACCTACGCCAAGCAGCCCTGATGTAGTACTGGGGTTAATTTAACTATAACGGTATGTATAACAAGCACAATTACTGTAGGAATAAACTTGGGGAGTTATGTATGTTGCGAATACTCGCATAGACTCTGAATAATAAATATTACGCTACCCGTACAGACTACACAAACAAAATACAGACCAAACGCTGGCAGACTACTATCAAGCCCAAATAAACTACAGTATATGCAGACTCCGAAATGGTTAGTTAGTATGCGTTCTAACCGAGTAGTACAACTTATTCTTTCGGGGGGGATTTACCTTACAGCACTGGATGCCCCCACCTTCCTAACTAGTACTTTATCGGACATACACTCTACACACACTGCAATCTCTTCAGACTCAACAACAGTCAGACAACAATCCAGCCTACAAATTATCTGTACAATTTGAGCGGGCTTACACGCCTTCTGCTCAATATTACACTTACAAATAAATAAAACTGACAGAAATAAATAAGCTCTAAAAGAAACAAGGGGTGTACAGTAGGGCGGTGCGTTTTTTACTTTTTTTCGATTTCATTGTTCTACCGGTGCACAAAAGTTGCCAAATGGTAAAAAAATAAGGCAAAAAAAAATTCTTTAAATTTCATCTATATCTTCATGGATCCCAAGAGGGTTGAAATTTTGTGCCGACGCGATGCACCATAATGAAATGTATAACAATATAACACATTGATGAAAGATCAATGACTCAAAAAAGAACTTCCTGCATGCATCAAATGTCATCAAATGGGTCCAAACTTAGTTAGATACCAAAATTTTAACTTTTGGGTCAAGGGAACTAGTGCCACAGGCACATGGCCAGAACCTACCATTTGGCGCAAGTGATGATTATTCTCAATTTTCGCGATGGCCAACTTTGAGTTCTCCTACTGCATTCATATTATGCTCATTAGAACCGCAATGGACGATTTGGTGGGGGTAGACACCTTCAAAACAAACGTAGAGCGAATAGTTCTTGAGATATCGCAGAAAATGTGAAGTACGGCACAAGTCTACATTACCGCCTTGATGCGATATGGACAAATACACAATAAATGATATTTTGAATTATCTCAAGGAATCAAAAAATAGACACATCACAGAAATGATCGATATAGTGGGTGAAGACACCTTCAAAATAAGAGTAGAGTCATTAGTTCTTGAGTTATTTTACAAAATGTCAAGACTATATGTCCACCAATTACTACTTGATATTGAGTTGACCCATTCCACACATTTTGTACAAAAACTATAGTGAATTATGTAGTACTCTTTAATTTTGAAGGTCTCTGTATACACTAAATCAATTTGTTGCAGTGATGTGTATATTTTTGATGCCTTAAGATAATTAGAAGTAACATTTTTGTGTATTTGTCTATAAATCATCAAGGCAGTAAAATGTTGACAAGTGCCGTACTTAACATTTTCTGTAATATCTCAAGAACTGTTCGCTCTATGCTTGTTTTGATGGTGTCTACCCCCACTAAGTCGGTCATTGCGGTTCTAATGAGCATAATAATAATACCGTAGGAGAACTAAAAGTTGTCCATCACTAAAATTGAGAATAATCATCACTTGCGCCAAAGAGTAGGTTCTGGTCATGTGCCTGTGGCACAACTTCCCTTGATCCAAAAATTAAAATTTTGATATCTAACTAAGTTTGGACCCATTTGATGACATTTGATGCATGCAGGAAGTTCTTTTTTGAGTCATTGATCTTTCATCAATGTGTTATATTGTTATACATTTCATTATGGTGCATCGCGTCGGCACAAAATTTCAACCCTCTTGGGATCCATGAAGATATATATGAAATTTAAAGAATTTTTTTTTGCCTTATTTTTTTACTGAACTACACTGTATTAAGAGTATTTGGCGTATTGCGGCATAAAATGGCTTATTATGTCCGCTAAAACACCTACAGAGTAGATTGCGGAGAAAATGGCTTGTTATGTCCGCTAAAACAACTAAACAGTTCATTGTGGAGAAAAATTACTGGTTATATCCGCAAAAGCTTTTACACTTCCATCACCTACTGACTTTACTATTTTCCTACCGAACTTACCTAGGGCCCTATCGACGGACGACACCGAATCCTCCGGATTAAATTATTAGATTAGATTAAGATTAGATTGGATTAGATTAAATTATTCGACCACATTTTCATATAACTTCACATAACAATTATTTTTTTTACAAGGTTTTTATTTTTTCTTTTCAAATTGGGAGGCACGTAATTATATTTAAAAAAATTGTAGTTTTACCTAAGTGAATCTCAATGAATTTGTGTTTTATTGTGTCGGGAACGTGGTTGGCTTGGTATCCTGACCATTATTCGTTAGGCATTCGTCGGGGATCCTGGCCATAGGCCTGAAAAAACTATGAACTGGAGTTATCAGATCGTTGATATTATTAATAGTATCAATACAGCAATAGAATGGCCCTCTTTACCAGAATAATGATTACAGCACGGTATAGCAATATAGTGTGCGGCTAAACGGTGAAAAACGGTGAAAACGATTCACCTTATTTCTACTCCGGATAAATTATTGATGATTTCCACAATGCACGTGACAGTTAATAATATAAAGGGGAAATACTGTATACATTGCCTCAGTCTACTTCCCGGCTAACCCTATTGCTCCATCTCTCTTGGTTGGAATGATTTTATTGGATATACCTCGGTTGCCAACTTGTTAAATTGCCGGTAGGTGCTAACATGCACAACGAGCAACAATGACCAACAATGAGCAACAACGAGCAACAATGAGCAACAACGAGCAACAATGAGCAACAACGAGCAACAGTGAGCAACAACGAGCAACAATGACCAACAACGAGCAACAATGACCAACAATGAGCAACAATGAGCAACAACGAGCAACAATGAGCAACAACGAGCAACAATGAGCAACAACGAGCAACAACGACCAACAATGAGCAACAACGAGCAACAATGACCAACAACGAGCAACAATGACCAACAATGAGCAACAATGAGCAACAATGAGCAACAACGAGCAACAATGAGCAACAACGAGCAACAATGAGCAACAACGAGCAACAATGAGCAACAACGAGCAACAATGAGCAACAACGAGCAACAACGAGCAACAGTGAGCAACAACGAGCAACAACGAGCAACAATGACCAACGACGAGCAACAATGACCTACAATGAGCAACAATGAGCAACAACAAGCAACAATGAGCAACAACGAGCAACAATGAGCAACAACGAGCAACAACGAGCAACAACGAGCAACAATGAGCAACAACGAGCAACAATGAGCAACAACGAGCAACAATGACCAACAATGGGCAACAATGACCAACAATGAGCAACAATGAGCAACAACGAGTAACAATGACCAACAATGAGCAACAATGAGCAACAATGACCAACAACGAGCAACAATGACCAACAATGACCAACAATGACCAACAATGAGCAACAACGAGCAACAATGAGCAACAACGAGCAACAACGATCAACAATGAGCAACAACGAGCAACAATGAGCAACAACGAGCAACAGTGAGCAACAACGAGCAACAATGACCAACAACGAGCAACAATGACCAACAATGAGCAACAATGACCAACAATGAGCAACAATGAGGAACAATGACCAACAATGAGCAACAATGAGCAACAATGACCAACAATGAGCAACAATGACCAACAATGAGCAACAATGACCAACAATGAGCAACAATGACCAACAACGAGCAACAATGACCAACAATGAGCAACAATGAGCAACAACGAGAAACAATGAGCAACAACGAGCAACAATGAGCAACAACGAGCAACAATGAGCAACAACGAGCAACAATGAGCAACAACGAGCAACAACGAGCAACAATGAGCAACAACGAGCAACAATAAGCAATAATAAAGTACAACAATGAGCAACAATGACCAACAAGGAGCAACAACGAGCAACAATGAGCAACAACGAGCAACAATGAGCAACAACGAGCAACAAAGAGCAACAATGACCAACAAC
Organism: Nemertoderma westbladi; assembly: GCA_032718475.1. Classification (NCBI taxonomy): domain Eukaryota; kingdom Metazoa; phylum Xenacoelomorpha; order Nemertodermatida; family Nemertodermatidae; genus Nemertoderma; species Nemertoderma westbladi. The sequence goes on along the minus strand of JAUCBJ010008571.1, from coordinate 10,212 downwards.
GAGCAACAATGCCCAACAATGAGCAACAATGACCAACAATGAGCAAAAATGAGCAACAATGAGCAACAATGAGCAACAATGAGCAACAATGAGCAACAACGAGCAACAATGAGCAACAACGAGCAACAATGAGCAACGAACAACAGTGAGCAACAACGAGCAACAATGACCAACAACGAGCAACAATGACCAACAATTAGCAACAATGAGCAACAACAAGCAACAATGAGCAACAACAAGCAACAATGAGCAACAACGAGCAACAACGAGCAACAAAGAGCAACAACGAGCAACAATGACCAACAACGAGCAACAATGACCAACAATGAGCAACAATGAGCAACAATGACCAACAATGAGCAACAATGAGCAACAACGAGCAACAATGACCAACAACGAGCAACAATGACCAACAATGACCAACAATGAGCAACAACGAGCAACAATGAGCAACAACGAGCAACAACGATCAACAATGAGCAACAACGAGCAACAATGAGCAACAACGAGCAACAGTGAGCAACAACGAGCAACAATGACCAACAACGAGCAACAATGACCAACAATGAGCAACAATGACCAACAATGAGCAACAATGAGGAACAATGACCAACAATGAGCAACAATGAGCAACAATGACCAACAATGAGCAACAATGACCAACAATGAGCAACAATGACCAACAATGAGCAACAATGACCAACAACGAGCAACAATGACCAACAATGAGCAACAATGAGCAACAACGAGAAACAATGAGCAACAACGAGCAACAATGAGCAACAACGAGCAACAATGAGCAACAACGAGCAACAATGAGCAACAACGAGCAACAACGAGCAACAATGAGCAACAACGAGCAACAATAAGCAATAATAAAGTACAACAATGAGCAACAATGACCAACAAGGAGCAACAACGAGCAACAATGAGCAACAACGAGCAACAATGAGCAACAACGAGCAACAAAGAGCAACAATGACCAACAACGAGCAACAATGCCCAACAATGAGCAACAATGACCAACAATGAGCAAAAATGAGCAACAATGAGCAACAATGAGCAACAATGAGCAACAATGAGCAACAACGAGCAACAATGAGCAACAACGAGCAACAATGAGCAACGAACAACAGTGAGCAACAACGAGCAACAATGACCAACAACGAGCAACAATGACCAACAATTAGCAACAATGAGCAACAACAAGCAACAATGAGCAACAACAAGCAACAATGAGCAACAACGAGCAACAACGAGCAACAAAGAGCAACAACGAGCAACAATGACCAACAACGAGCAACAATGACCAACAATGAGCAACAATGAGCAACAATGACCAACAATGAGCAACAATGAGCAACAACGAGCAACAATGACCAACAACGAGCAACAATGACCAACAACGAGCAACAATGACCAACTATGAGCAACAATGAGCAACAACGAGCAACAATGAGCAACAACGAGCAACAATGAGCAACAACGAGCAACAATGAGCAACAACGAGCAACAACGAGCAACAATGAGCAACAACGAGCAACAATAAGCAATAATAAAGTACAACAATGAGCAACAATGACCAACAAGGAGCAACAATGAGCAACAACGAGCAACAATGAGCAACAACGAGCAACAATGAGCAACAACGAGCAACAATGAGCAACAACGAACAACAATGAGCAATAATAAAGTACAACAATGAGCAACAATGACTAACAATGAGCAACAAAGACCAACAACGAGCAACAATGAGCAACAACGAGCAACAATGAGCAACAATGAGCAACAACGAGCAACAGCGAGCAACAATGAGCAATAATAAAGTACAACAACGAGCAACAATGACCAACAACGCGCAACAATGACCAACAATGAGCAACAATGAGCAATAACGAGCAACAATGAGCAATAATGAGCAACAACGAGCAACATCGAGCAACAATGAGCAACAACGAGCAACAACGAGCAACAATGAGCAACAACGAGCAACAATGAGCAATAATAAAGTACAACAATGAGCAACAATGACTAACAATGAGCAACAATGACCAACAACGAGCAACAATGAGCAACAATGAGCAACAACGAGCAACAATGAGCAACAACGAGCAACAGCGAGCAACAATGAGCAATAATAAAGTACAACAACGAGCAACAATGACCAACAACGAGCAAAAATGACCATCAATGAGCAACAATGAGCAATAACGAGCAACAATGAGCAACAATGAGCAACAATGAGCAATAATGAGCAATAATAAAGTACAACAATGAGCAACAATGACCAACAACGAGCAACAATGAGCAACAACGAGCAACAAAGAGCAACAATGACCAACAACGAGCAACAATGCCCAACAATGAGCAACAATGACCAACAATGAGCAACAATGAGCAACAACGAGCAACAATGAGCAACAACGAGCAACAATGAGCAACAACGAGCAACAATGAGCAACGAGCAACAACGAGCAACAGTGAGCAACAACGAGCAACAATGACCAACAACGAGCAACAATGACCAACAATTAGCAACAATGAGCAACAACAAGCAACAATGAGCAACAACGAGCAACAATGAGCAACAACGAGCAACAACGAGCAACAAAGAGCAACAACGAGCAACAATGACCAACAACGAGCAACAATGACCAACAATGAGCAACAATGACCAACAATGAGCAACAATGAGCAACAACGAGCAACAATGACCAACAACGAGCAACAATGACCAACAACGAGCAACAATGACCAACTATGAGCAACAATGAGCAACAACGAGCAACAATGAGCAACAACGAGCAACAATGAGCAACAACGAGCAACAATGAGCAACAACGAGCAACAACGAGCAACAATGAGCAACAACGAGCAACAATAAGCAATAATAAAGTACAACAATGAGCAACAATGACCAACAAGGAGCAACAATGAGCAACAACGAGCAACAATGAGCAACAACGAGCAACAATGAGCAACAACGAGCAACAATGAGCAACAACGAGCAACAATGAGCAATAATAAAGTACAACAATGAGCAACAATGACTAACAATGAGCAACAATGACCAACAACGAGCAACAATGAGCAACAACGAGCAACAATGAGCAACAATGAGCAACAACGAGCAACAGCGAGCAACAATGAGCAACAACGAGCAACAGCGAGCAACAATGAGCAATAATAAAGTACAACAACGAGCAACAATGACCAACAACGAGCAACAATGACCAACAATGAGCAACAATGAGCAATAACGAGCAACAATGAGCAATAATGAGCAACAACGAGCAACATCGAGCAACAATGAGCAACAACTAGCAACAACGAGCAACAATGAGCAACAACGAGCAACAATGAGCAATAATAAAGTACAACAATGAGCAAAAATGACTAACAATGAGCAACAATGACCAACAACGAGCAACAATGAGCAACAATGAGCAACAACGAGCAACAATGAGCAACAACGAGCAACAGCGAGCAACAATGAGCAATAATAAAGTACAACAACGAGCAACAATGACCAACAACGAGCAACAATGACCAACAATGAGCAATAACGAGCAACAATGAGCAACAATGAGCAACAATGAGCAACAATGAGCAATAATAAAGTACAACAATGAGCAACAATGACCAACAACGAGCAACAACGAGCAACAATGAGCAACAATGAGCAACAACGAGCAATAATAAAGTACAACAACGAGAAAAAATGATGAGCAACAATGAGCAAAAATAATAAAGTGATAAAAAATAACTACAATAAGTAGCAGTAACTACAATAACAGTAACTATAATAAAGTAATTAGAGTACACCACTAAACAGATTACACAGATACATTCATTATACTTATGCAGTATAATGTATCCCAGTAATCCCGAATATATAAGTAGGATATAGTACAACCCAACCAAGAACTTAATAAAAAATGCTTCCATACCCGCAATGTCATCAAGATGGTGCACAATACTGCTATACCGGGACCGGTAGGCCTACAAATATTTATCAGTTTACCTGATTTCAGTCTATCAGTCTTGTTCTGTTTGGGAAGTGTCGGTGAAACTTACCTCAACCTATTATCTGGTTCTGACTGTCTGATATACGGTACTGTGAAGTGTGAACTGGTTTTCGTATTATTATTTTGTATTTTATACAGTTGGACAGTGACCTGATTGTCTGGCAGTGGCAGTCCTGAAGTCCGCCTAGCGTTCTATATTACAGACTACTGTATAACTTGTGGGATGGGGTAGGCCAAGCCTATTTTGTATTTGATTTGTTATTTACTTTAGGTCTATTAAATTGTTATTTATATGTTGAAGCTTTATATTTGATTTATATTTTACTTGTGTATTGACCGGACCCTTATGCCTATTATCTGAGCTTTTTGTGACCCGACCCATAATCTTGTAAGATGTCTTAACTTTCGTTTATTGTTTTGGTTCCCACCAACACCCACTGAACACGCTTCTGTAACCCGGTCCTTTACCAGTTTACTAATCTGCTGCCTGCTCCTTTCTGCCTTTAAATTGCAATGGGTCCGGTCAACGGGTGCTGTCAATTTAACAAAAGGTCTGTTCAGTAGCGACTTTGCCCAGTTTTTAGTAGAAATTTAGTACAGTCTGACAGTAGTATTCTGTACCTATAACATTTGTAGGTACCCGAATCGTGACTGTGCCAATGTTAGAATTAGAACCTACGCCTCAAACGACAGACTTACAGTACCAACGTCAAAATGACTTCCGCTGGATCCACATGGAGTCCAGTTCCTCCTTTGAATCGTATTGGCAACCTGGAAGAACCTGGAAGTCAAGTAGACAACTACACCCATTGTCTAAAACATCTAAACTGATACTTTTGATAGGCCCGATTATCTAAAATGATGTACATAGTTTACGAATGCTATTAATATATATATATTAATATATAATTAATTAGTATTGTAATTACAAATAATTAATATAATTAATATCAAGTACATTATTGTAACTTACTATTTCTAAATTGTTGCTCATTGTTGTACTTTATTATTGCTCATTGTTGCTCGTTGTTGCTCATTGTTGCTCGTTGTTGCTCATTGTTGCTCGATGTTGCTCGTTGGTACTCATCGTTGCTCATTGTTGCACGTTGTTGTACTTTATTATTGCTCATTGTTGCTCGTTGTTGCTCATTGTTGCTCGTTGTTGCTCATTGTTGCTCGTTGTTGGTCATTGTTGCTCATTGTTGGTCATTGTTGTACTTTATTATTGCTCATTGTTGCTCATTGTTGTACTTTATTATTGCTCATTGTTGCTCGTTGTTGACTCATTGTTGCTCGTTGTTGCTCATTGTTGCTCGTGTGTTGCTCATTGTTGCTCTTTTGTCATTGTTGCTCGTTGTTGCTCATTGTTGCTCATTGTTGTACTTTATTATTGCTTATTGTTGCTCATTGTTGCTCGTTGTTGCTCATTGTTGCTCGTTGTTGCTCATTGTTGCTCATTGTTGGTCATTGTTGCTCATTGCTGGTCATTGTTGCTCATTGTTGTACTTTATTATTGTTCATTGTTGCTCATTGTTGCTCGTTGTTGCTCATTGTTGCTCGTTGTTGCTCGTTGTTGCTCATTGTTGCTCGTTGTTGCTCGTTGTTGCTCATTGTTGCTCATTGTTGCTCGTTGTTGCTCATTGTTGCTCATTGTTGGTCATTGTTGCTCGTTGTGCATTTTAGCACCTACCTAAATTACCCCCCTCCCCCCAGTTTATTGGATGGAAGTGCTTAGTTGACTGGACCCGCTACCATTTATAATTAAAATTGTGCTGGTGTCTCAATATGCAGATGTTGATATACTGTAGTAATGATGATATTGAAATATAATTGAATTCACCCATGTGAAGAATACTAGAATTAACTTTTCGGTCGACTTTTTCGGGCCTATTAAGATTTTTTATTTTTTCAAATTTATCTTTATTAAGTGTTTTATAGCGCTTATTTCTCTCTTATAACCTGTTCATATACTTATTCGTTTATTGTTTTGTTTAAATTCAACCCTTCTGTAACCTGTGTTTTGGGTGAAAACCTGGTATTCTTCACATGGGGGTAACTGCAAAGTGAAATATAACGGCAGAAAGTCTGATATTCTTCACATGGGCCATTGAATTATTTTACCCTGATAAGGCCCATTGTAACATTTTTGACAATTCAAAGGACACACAAAAATAATAGCCCTAAAATAATTTTTAATAACATTTCACAGAAATCCCATAAATAATAATCAGCCCAATATTTTGTTGAAAAAACAACTTTGGATATTTTTCTTCTGCGGAAGTATGTTATTGACAATTAAACAATAAAATATTATTCGTGGGGGCCTTCGAGCAGCACGAAACTGCGTACCTACCAAGTTTGGTTTAATTGCAGCAAAGATTGTCGACTTATTTCCGCCGTGAGGATCAGCCAGTGCATAATCTTGTATCTTGTACTCTGGCAGCCTCATGGAGTGAATAAGCATGGTGGACAGCCCATGACTTTCTTGAGACGCATCTTAAAGGACACTGGCCTTGAAGATGCGGATGATCAAGCCGGCACAGCATTCTTAATATGTCATAGTCATATACTGTATATATAATGCAACTTCAACGCAGCATGCCGATAGTAGTACTACAGTAGTATCGTTATACTGTAGTAAGTTTATATATGTTTTATTATTATTATTAATCTTTTAATTCATGCCATAATCGAATTATACATATTACGAAGCGGCACATACTGTATGCACAGTTAATTTAAGTATTATAGAGCACAAGGTAACAATTTTATTATTTTTTTGACATAAGTAAAAATAGTAAAATATATTTATATTAATTTATATTATTTGTATTATGCCTACTGTATACTGTCATCACTTGGGGCGAGGGCGAGAGTTGAGCTCGGTGAATACCCTGGAATTGAACGATTTAAATGGTGATTTAAAAATGACATTTTGACATAATGAAAAGTGAAATTGTCAATTTGAATATGACATTTTGAGATTATAACGACATGTCAAAATATTAATTAGATGTTCTATCCGGCATTGCGTCTTATCTTTTGATGTGCTCAGTTTTATATTTTAAAGCAGAGTGTCGCGAAGCAAATCATTATTTGAACAAATCATGATTTAATGCTTTAATAGAGAGTGGATACCTACCAAGTTCCCCTCTACCTCCATCACAACTGGCGCTGTCTGGCACTCATAAAATGCGTTTACAAAAGTCGTGTATTTAAACCTTTATACAGGTATATGCACTGACACATATTTACGTATTATGTTTTAAACAGTACTGTATCCCCCTATTTTAATTATAGTGGGATACTGAATAAAACATAATACGTAAATGTGTCAGTGCATAATATATAGAAACCAGAAGATTCAGGGCAGAATTCATTTTGAGAAAAAAAAATAATGGAGAAGCATTTTTTCAAAATGTTAATTAGTTACGGTATGTTTCCTTTGCATTGAACATAAACGTTTTGATAAAATTATTGTAGGCCTAAATGTTTTGTCGGTCTGTTAAAAATCTGTCAGTCTTATACAGTATGTCATTCATTGTGTCTGTCAACTTATTCAATTGGGCGGATTGACATATAAGACCTTTACTGGGGGTCGTTGATCATATTTCTTATGTCAGTTTTTAAGATTAAAGACTGTTTGTACAGTATGCCTGTCGGACTGTCGGGTCGATCTGCCTGTCAAAAAATAAGGAAGAATACTACTGTACTGTAGCTGAATGAAATACACCCACAACAAAATGTTATTTAACTAGAATGCGTATACTGTATATTTTTGACAAACAGGTAGACATATGAATAGAGAGAGTTAACATATATAGTAATTCGATTTAAAAACAGAGTCATTTAAATCATTATTTCAAAATTACTATTTATAAAATTTATATTTTATTAACTTGATATTACTTTCGTAACTTTTGAACTGTTAGTATCGCAATTACATGTGGGTGGGTGCATTTAAAGCTGATTAAAATGCAGTTCTTATGCAACTCAAAAATTAATTTCTTTCGGAATTGTCTGGTTTCTATTTGCACTGACACATTATTTAAATTACAACATGTGTTGTACAGTATAACTGGTCACTGAAATAATAGGACCACCCATCCTGCTGTCCTGTGTGGCCAGCAACACATACTGTAGGTCTGTAGATAGACAGTAAGTAAGGGAATCGCATGGGCAGCTTTGAATAGGCTTTCCATGATTTGGAAATGACCGAGAATTAATCGGAAACTTAAGGTCCGATTATTTAGAGCAGCAGTAGTTCCAGTACTCCTCTATGGGAGTCCATGCTGGGCTCTAAATGCTGAGGACACAAAATCTCTGGATGGCACATTCACAAGAATGCTACGCCGGGTTCATTGTGTCAAGTACAATGCACACATCTCCAACCAGACACTATATAACATTGGAGGTGTCTCATTGGTTCCCCCAAGCTTGACACTAGAACAAAATCATCTCCGCTTTGCAGGACATTGCTTTCGCCGTGAGGACCAGCCAGTGCATAATCTTGTACTTTGGCAGCCTCATGGAGTGAATAAGCATGGTGGTCAGCCCATGACTTTCTTGAGACGCATCTTAAAGGACACTGGCCTTGAAGATGTGGATGATCTAGCAAATGTCACGGGTGATAGGGAGTTGTGGCGGTGCAATTTTGTTGACAAGCCGGCACAGCATTCTTAAAAATGCAGCTGCAATGCAGCATGCCGATCCTATGTAGTAGTAGTACATTTGTTATAATTTTGTGTAATTGTTAAATATTGCTGTCTATATGTGTGAGAAATTGTCAATATTATACAAATATTGTCTTATCTTGTCTGTCAGTAACTGAGTAGGCCATAACGTACTCTATAATACAGTACAGGCCACCAGAAAAAGCAGATTTCATCCAATGTGATCACATGTGAACACATTTGTTCAAGTCATCTGATTGGCAGGTTATTGCGAGTTATCTTCTAGATCACACAGCAGGAGGCTAACTTGCTGGGACCGACAAAAGCTTTGTGTGCGGTGCGCCTGTATGTCTGATATCAGGTACATAGATGAGAGAGCCCCCAGGGCGTAACATTGCGGACATGGGCTGTATTGGTAGAGAGAGAACTACATACAAGACCACATGGAGGTTCATTGAGTGTATGGGAGTGGATGGGTATATGGATGGAGGAGCCTAGACCATTGAATAATTAATTTAGTGCAGGGAGATGTCGCGCCTACTGTAGTCTGACACCGAGAGGGCACAGAGAAACACCAGAAGATGCCTTAACATCACTAACTAACTATACAGTAGGCCTGCCTACTAGACACTATTAACCCCACACACTATATTGCACACAAAATCCTTATCGCATTTCCAGCTGCAGTGAGTGACAGTTAGCGGCAAACTACAGAGAGTTTCCAGATTACTAAGCGTTTCAAAAGTATTCAATTGTATCCTTTGGCGAAAAAATTTTGGTTGTTGCCATTTCAATTATGTTCAATTGTCCCGTTCAACAACATTACATTACACTGCGGTACACATTTGATAAAATGTGTTCACAATTGTACAAATCTACGTTTTCTGGTGGCCTGTACTGTATTATATAGATAGGCCTAGCCCTAGATTACTGGATTAATAGAATAAATAATAGATTAATATACTATAGGCCTAGCTTAATAGAGTATGCCTGTACGCTATGGAGTAGTATAGGGTAAATCTTTTCGACCTACGCGTAGGCCTACGCGTAGCTACGCGTAGCTACGCGTAGTTTGTAACTTCCATTCCTGTCATTTACCGGTAGGGCCAGACTTACTGCCTTTTTAACAACTACGCGTAGGTGTTTTAAAACTACGCGTAGTTATTTTGGAACTACGCGTAGGTATTTTGAAACTACGCGTAGCTACGCGTAGGTGCTACGCGTAGCAGTCCTGATAACAATGATTTTTCATTTCAGGTCCGGTAGGGTTGAGTTGTTAGGCAAGTATCGGTATATGTCAGGTATCTGATTATCAAACAAATGTAATAACAGAATCGGAAACTCATATCTCTACATACAGCACTGGTAATAAATAATATTCGGCTCTTTCACATACATACACAGAGGATGAATAAAAAGTAAACTTAAAATTCACGTCTCATGATTCAAGTATCTTTGTTTCAATTGGATTATTTAAATATTGAATAGTAGTAAATAAAGCGACCAGTCTA
>JAUCBJ010008570.1:0-26746 GCA_032718475.1 Nemertoderma westbladi | reverse complement strand
GAGTTCGGTAAATAATTAGTTGAACGGACCATTTTAGAACGAATATCTAACGTTTATAAGATGACGTCGAATCAACGTTTTTTGAGCGGGACAAATCCCTTCCTAGATGAACGTGTACAGTGAACGCACCTGGAACATTATCAGAACAACGTTATCCACGTTATTAGAACTATTCTAAACGTGAGTTGAACGGTGGTGTGCTACTAGGGCAAGGCAGCAAGGGATCTAACAGAGGGGCCTCCTAATGCCTAATTTGAAGCCCATGAATTTCGCCACTACAGCACTAGCAGACTAGACCATGCAGCTGCTTGAAAATAACAACTAGTTGCGGTAAATTGCGGTTAGTTGCGGTAAATTGCCGTTTTTAGTAGGACCGGATTATAGCTCATTATATGGTTATAGCTTGTTATAGGAAGTTATAGATCGTTATAGCCCGTTATAGATCGTTCTACCGTTTAGTACATACCGTTGTTGTCAGCAGGCTGTGTTTAGGCCCATATTGCCTATACACCTGCTGACTTGTCAGCCTGTACACCAATCTGCCAATACCTGAATACCTACTGGTGAACCGGTCAAATAAATAACAGTAATAGGCCTAACTGCAGTTGTTAAAAATGCAGTGCCCCTGAAACCGGAAAGAGCCTGTTATCCAGTCTCCACCAAACAACAGACTACTGCTGCTGTACTGGACTAAGGAGACTACTACTTCCAACTGATGTACCAGTTGCCTGTGTCTGAATGTACCGGCTGACAGGTACCGTGCTCTCAGGCTATGGAACACAACTCAGTCGGTTCGGATAGTTTCGCTGGCGCCTACCTCCAACGCAAGGGATTCGGATGGCTACTCGAACCAACCCAAGAGGAACTCGAGGAGCGCCCTCTACTGGACGAGTTGGACATTGATTTACGCGACATCTATTACAAATTACGTTGCGTGTTACTCCCTATACCTGCACTTGGATATAAACCCCAGATAGTTCGCGACTCGCCGGACTTCTGGGGGACCCTTTATTGTTGTCGTTGCCTACGCTCTTATGAGTCTCTACGGTCAGCTGAGCGCCGTATCCTGGATACTGACTATATGGTTAGCGGGCTCCTGGGTTGTATTTCTTCTAGGTCGTGTCCTAGGTGCAGACATCTCCTACTCACAAACACTCGGAGTTATTGGTTACTCTCTGTTGCCATTGCTCGTTACTGCATCCTTGTTGCCTTTCTTTGATGGATTCGGTTTTTTTATTATCGGTATTTTTATAAAATGTATCGGGATTCTCTGGGCTACATATTCAGCTGCCTCATTAATTCTCAAAGAGGAATTGAATACTAAGAAACCTCTTCTTCTCTATCCTATATTTCTGTTATATATATATTTTTTATTCTGTTTATAGTGGAGTATAATTTTATTAAGTACCGGTGGCGGTACCAGATATTAATTCAGTAATTACGAATGCAGCGATACTTTTGAACAATATTTGTGAACAAAACTAGTGTGCGGTCATTTCTTCTATTTCGCTATATTTATGGTAGAATTTAGTTTATATTTCAGGGTTGGTCACTTTTGGTCAGTTTTTGTTTATTCTTTGTTATTACCTACAGACACAGTACTCTTCTTGACCACGTTCTTTACTTAGGCTTACAACATGAATAATATCCGTAAGGATACACCGGTAAACCTGGTAACACAGAATAATAGTATTGTGGCAATACCTGAATGTATCGAATTACCTTGTAGATTTTGAGTTGGTGTCGATTTTAAGGGAAATTATTCAGATAGGGGGGAGGGAACTGGACGCAATAAAAATTATCATCCCTCTCCAGGGGAAATTGGACGCAAATAACAGCTGTTTACTAGCAAAAATAGAACTGTAACCTGTTCTATTGTGTTCAGTTTATTGTTTTGGTTAAAATAACGTTCCACTATAATCTGCTCCTTTCCCTAAATTGAGAACTTAACATTGAGGCGGGGTTTACGTCCAGTTTTCCCCCTGTCTCTGTAATTTACATTTAAGCTGTTTGGTTAAGCCTTTACTTCTTGAAATTCATTAGAAGAGCACGCATAGTTCCCGCATAATGTTACTTACTTTTATAAATCTATTTATAATCAGACATGATTGTAATCTAAAATAATAATAGAAACACAATGACAGCTACTCAGTTGCAGTTGCTATACTATCTATTACACCATAATAGTTTATAATAATTGCAGTCTTTGATGAAACTCTAATGACTGTCTGCTGTAGGCCTATAATAAAAAACTTCTGTACAGTAGCTTTAACGACATTCACTGATACTGATTCTTCAACTTTTGTTAGAAAGTTAAAATACAAAAACTGTAAATATGTTACCAGTAGCTCTTCAACTTCTTTCTCTGCTGGCCGCAGTTTTCCTTGTACCAGTAAATCCAACATCAGGGGTCTGCAGGAATGATTGCCCTTTGGTAATCACCCCGGTAACCCGTTCCGATGGGAGGCAGTACCTCAACCTCAACCTCGACCTCAACCTCAACCTCAACCTCAACTCAAATCTTGGATTCTGCCGAATGTTATGAAAATAAAAACGTGAGTAAAGACAACAACATTACTGAACTCACAAAGGTTGGCTTATTATTTACTGTGGGGCGAGACACGTAGTCGGCGAGCCTTGGCATACGGTTCATATAGGGCAAATGAGGCATGTCCGTCTGTCTGTCCTGTCTGTCTCGTCCGTCTGTCTGTCTGGTAAATCTTTGAACGCGAATTTCTCGGCATCGCTGATTCGAAATTGAACCAAACTTAGTAGGTAAGTAGTAGAGGGAAAGTTTAGAAAATTTGTAAAGTTTGGTGAAAAATCATGCAGTCTGACGTCAGCTACGACAGATTATGTGGTTTTTAGAAAATGTTAAATTTCTCGGGAACGCCTCATTTTCCAGAGCTGAAATTTTGGTTGCTTGTAGAGAATCATGAAGTCTATCTTCTACGAAATTGAAAAGTTAAGACATTTAATTGGGGATCGGCTAGAGACTCCGAAGTAATGACATAGGCCTACCGGTACGGTACTGCTGTACTGTACAAGTACGAAATTGCAGAATAACAATTTGACACCACCTAGCGGATTAACATATGATTGTATATCGATCGAATACCTTTTATAGCATGGGTATACTGTATGGTCCGAGCCACGAAGTTTGCGGAGCCTTTGCGAACTGACGCTATCTCTTAGGGGGGGGTAGGTCAATTACGGCAAATAGTTCATTCAATAATTGTACTGTATCACTGTATGTCATCATCGTCGCTACGATTTTGACTTACTTATGATATAAGTACCAACGACGGCGACCCGGTGCCCGGATATGAGTACCGACGATGGCGACCCGGATATGAGTACTAACGACGGCGACCCGGCCCGGATATAGGGAAAATACACATAGGGAAAGAAACTCCGGCTCCGGTCAAACTCCGGCAATTTTTTTTCCACTCCGGCTCCGGCAAAATAAAAACTCCGATCGAGCCCTAATAATTATTGATTATTAAAAATATTTTTTTTAATAATCAATAATTATTCATGAAATAATTTTTTTTAATAATCAATAATTAATTATTGATTATTAAATATATTTTAATCAATAATTATTCATGCAATATTTTTTTTAATAATCAATAATTATTCATGAAATAATTTTTTTTAATAATCAATAATTAGGCCTATTAAAATGAATTGGCAAGTCACCATTTTCTTAATTAAGAAAAATCCAGACCATCAAGACATAAAGTATTTAAATAAGAAATAAGGTAAACTCCTAAATAGGAAGTCCAAAAAATATTTCCTATATAAGAAATTCTCGGAAAAAGTAACGTTTTTAAAATGGCTATAGAAAGCGAACGCACAGCCACAGATAGTTTTTTTCTAGTTTTCACAACAAACGAAGTATAGATTATCCTCCAATAACCAGGAATTCAAATATGCCGCTAAAATTTATTTCAAAGGATAATGAAGAAAATGTTCCGAAAAACGGCCAAAACTTCCTACTGTATATAGGAAGCAAAATTTCCTATATAGCAATACAAAAAAACTTCCTATTTAAGAAACCTACCCTAACTGCCGTAGACAGAAGACAGGTAGATACTAGCTGACTGTACCGATACCTGTACGCCTATACCATATACTGTGCATGCATATTGCATTTGCATATTCTGATATTGGCCATAATAACCCCGAGTTCCCTTACCATCTCGGCGAATCGGTGCTATCAGTGTCAGGGTGGGAGAAAGACTTGGGGGTGACCTTCCAAAACACCCTCACATTCGGCTGTTCGGGAAACACATTGCTACCATCGCAAAGAAAGCCAATGGAATAACTGGCCTTATTGCTCGAACCTTTAAACATCTGGACAGTGTCACGCTAGTCAACTTATTCAAAGCCCTCGTGAGACGAATTCTAGAATATGCATCCCCAGTAATGTCGCCGCACCTTGTAAATGAAATACGACTTTTAGAATCTGTCCAACGTCGGGTGACCAGACTATTTCCTAATCTCCGTGACTTCTGGACTTAGCCTACCCGGAAAGATTAAAGCGACTAGGTCTACCGACCATTGAGTATCGCCGTTATCGCGCCGACCTCATCCAGGCAGCCAGGTGTACCGTTATCTTGCAGGTATCGACAATGCTGACTGCAGCTTGTTCGAACTTTCTATGACTGGTCTACGGGGGCCACTCATTCAAGCTCCAGAAACCCCGTGCTCGGCTGCTGCAGAGAAACACGATATTCCACTTCCGAGTCATCGATCCCTGGAACTCGCTATCCAATGCCGTTGTAACTGCCCCCAACCTTAACTCTTTTAACTGTTTAAAACCCGTTTGAACTCCCACTTTAAAGATTTCCTGCTTAAGTTTACCCCATCATGGTGGTCTATGTAAAAGTAAAATATCTTCCATAGTAACTCTTAACTTTTTACTCTTTTTACTTATTAACTTTTCATATTTTTCTAACTGTGACTGTCTAACCTTATTTAAAACTTTATTATTATTATTATATTTATTCCAGGATCAACCCATATTAAAATTAAACATGTACATTGTACATTTATGTACACGATATGTACAATATGTGTACATGTATATTGTACATTACATGTATGAAAGACTTGTGAGGTTTAAGTTCACGAGCATTGCAGAAGCACTATAATCTTCATTATGGACAATCCCGAAAAGTTTGCGTACACACGTATTGTAACCAACCCGTATACGTTATAAAGTAGATTTAGTAATATAAGCGTCTGCCCATAATGAATTGCAATAAACATTACTGCAAAATGCGATGAACAGATTACCTTTTACTGCATTATTGCACTTACTGAAATTCCTAATAATTAAATTGCCTCGGGCGTAGAAGCACCGGGTTTGATTACGAATATCAATGTCGTCCGAAAAATCGTTTGAAATGTAGTGACCTAAGTACTTGTATTTATCTACTTGTTCTAGAATAGCACCAAGTAATGTAATTTGAACGTTGGATATAAAATTTTTTAAAAGGCTATGTAAAAACAAATATTTAGATTTTTTGACATTAAATTTCACGTTATTATTGTGAAGCAAAATCAGCACAAATATTTAATAGAGATTGTAGAGCTATAGGCGTGGTGGATATGAGACAGATGTCATCCGCATAAATAAAATGATTTGTACATAAATGGTTAATAAGTCTTGCACCTATACCTGTAGTAGATAGTTGCACACTTAGGTCATTGGTATATATGTTAAAGAAGTGAAGGAGTCAGACAAATAACCATCCCAAACGACACTAGCTGATTGGTTACTGTACCAATAGTCAATGATACGCAAAATATTAATAGGTATTCCTCTATCTAAAAGTTTATCAAATAGAATAGAATGTGAGACGGTATCGAATGCCTTGGAGGCATCTAAAAAACAAATATATACGTTGGATCCATTATATAGTTAAAAAATAATTAATTAATTCTTTAATCGAATAGATGCACAATTCTGTTCCAATTTTCTTTTTATAACCAAATTGACGTGCGTTGTAAACAGAGAGTCGCTTATACGTTTTAGAATAATGACTTCAAAAAGTTTGCCAATAATTGTAGATAAGGCAACAGGCCTATAGTTAGTGGAATCTGTAACTGAGCCATTTCTATCTTTTAGAACGGGTAAAATTGTTGATTGCACCAAAGCACTGGGTAAAAAACCATAAGTAAAAAAGCAGGTAAAAAGTAAATTTAGGTAAATTTTTAGACGGGGCGGTGCATATAAAATATGTTCTGCCAAAATGTGGTCAGGACCGGCCGCCTTGTTGGTCGAGAGTTCGCGAATAGCGTCAGCAGTTTCAGCTGGAGTGGAGAGACTATCATTTCGTTGCAGAAAAGTAGCTGGGCCGCCGCTTTGGATAGACGTTTAATATACGTTGGATATAGGACATTAAATAAACACTTGTAGGTCTCTGCCCATTTGTGACGTATTGAGGGCGCACCGACTGTATTATCCATCGAGAGTGGAGACGATATTTTTGCTTTGGTTTTCCTTTTCACGTCTTTCCAGAAATCATTGGATTTGTTATCGAGTAGGGACTGCGCCAGTTTATCAGAGCGTAGTTGATCTTCAGAGTTTTTGCAATTTCGAAGAGCCAACTTAAATTGTGCCTTCGCCTGTAGGAGCTGTTTATGTAGGCTCCCATTACGCGGGCTACCCATATCTCGCCATATGAGAAAGAGGTCTCGCGAGTGCTTGTATTTTTCTTTAGCAACGTCATTCCAGCCCGGGATGTGTGATGAACTGGTAGAGTCCGCGTTGGAAGTTTTCTTCGCACCTGTCTCTAGCTCCGCAGATTTCAGTGATGAAACTATATCATTGTAGAATTTATCTTCTCAAGGTTGTGAATTTTACATTTTGCATTATTACATGCAATAGAATCCCAGGGTACCTGGATCCCCGACAGTAACGAATCGAATTTTGCCGAGTAGGTTTCTCTTTGCAAAGATGATAGTACCGACCAATCTGTCCTCAAGAGGTTGTTATTTATCTTTGTCACTCCCGGTGGAGTGTTAATGCAGCTGGTAGATTCACTCTCAATACCATTATTTATAGTAACATTAGCAGTATTAACAGTGCTACAGACAGTTCTACAGTACAGTACTAAACGTACCACAAGTACCAGTACAAGTACCAAGTGATAGTAATACCTGCTCGACTGCTCGACGCCAGTTCCTGAGACTCGAGCTCGGACTAAACCTAATCCACACAGATGAAGCCGTGTTGCGGCCTCAATGCCAAGTCTGGGCGCTGTCTAAAGTGTTCCTGTGCGAAAGGTGTGCGGGCGTGCTCGAACTGCGCACCCCTTGTACATGGGCGATGCATAAACCCCGCTGGACAAGTATGTTCACAAGATCACAACCTCTGCCCGCCGGGGACTCAAACATAAATACAGGATCATCTCAACCCCAACCATTGGGTGATACAGACGATAGCGACAAAACATTGGTGGAGGATCTCGATCCGACCTTGAGACCCCCTGCCATCGAAACTACCACGAATCCACTGCAACCAAACATTGGTTATTCGCCTCTACGTAATCCGAAAAGGGAGTGTCATCTACCGATCTCACCCTGGCTAACCCCACCGCCACAATTATGTAACAACGAATTGCCTCTCGGTGTGGCACGTGCCCGGGCTGCTCTTATTCTTGACAGGGCCCGCAGGGGTGCGACACAGGAAGTCGGTTCCAACCAGTCTACGGGTTGGGAACTCGGTGCCAACCAGTCTATGGGTCGGGAAGTCGGTGCCAACCAGTCTACGGGCGGTGCCAACCAGTCTACGGGCGGTGCCAACCAGTCTACGGGCGGTGCCAACCAGTCTACGGGCGGTGCCAACCTGTTTACGGGTCGGGAAGTCGGTGCCAACCAGTCTACGGGCGGTGCCAACCAATCTACCTGCGGTGCCAACCACTCTACGGGCGATGCCAACCCGTCTACGGGCGGTGCCAAACAACCTACCTGCGGTGCCAACGAGTCTACGGGCGGTACCAACCTGTCTACGGGCCGGGAAATCAGTGCCAACCAGTCTACGGTTCGGGAAGTCGGTACCAACCAGTCTACGGGTCGGGAAGTCGGTGCCAACCAGTTTACGGGCGGTGCCAACCAGTCTACGAGCGGTGCCAACCTATCTACAGGTCGGGAAATCGGTGGCAACCAGTCTACGGGTCGGGAAGTCGGTGCCAACCAGTTTACGGGCGGTACCAACCAGTCTACGACCGGTGCCAACCTGTCCACAGGTCGGGAAATCGGTGCCAACCAGTCTACGGTTCGGGAAGTCGGTACCAACCAGTCTACGGGTCGGGAAGTCGGTGCCAACCAGTTTACGGGCGGTGCCAACCAGTCTACGAGCGGTGCCAACCTATCTACAGGTCGGGAAATCGGTGGCAACCAGTCTACGGGTCGGGAAGTCGGTGCCAACCAGTTTACGGGCGGTACCAACCAGTCTACGACCGGTGCCAACCAGTCTACGGTTCGGGAAGTCGGTACCAACCAGTCTACGGGTCGGGAAGTCGGTGCCAACCAGTTTACGGGCGGTGCCAACCAGTCTACGAGCGGTGCCAACCTATCTACAGGTCGGGAAATCGGTGGCAACCAGTCTACCGGTCGGGAAGTCGGTGCCAACCAGTCTGTGGGTCGGGATGTCGGTGTCAACCAGTCTACGGATCGGGAAGTCCGTGCTAACCTGTCTACAGGTCGAGAAGTCTGTGCTAACCAGTCTATGAGTGGTGCCAACTTGTCTATGGGTCGGGAAGTCTGTGCTAACCAGTCTATGAGTGGTGCCAACTTGTCTATGGGTCGGGAAGTCGGTGCTAACCAGTCTACGAGTGGTGCCAACTTGTCTATGGGTCGGGAAGTCGGTGCTAACCAGTCTACGAGTGGTGCCAACTTGCCTATGGGTCGGGAAGTCGGCGCTAACCAGTCTACGAGCGGTGCCAACCTGTCTACGGGTCGGGAAGTTGGTGCCAACCAGTCTGCGGATCGGGAAGTCGGTGCCAACCAGTCAACAGGTCGGGAAGTCCGTGCCAACCAGTCTACGGGTCGGGAAGTCGGTGCCAACCAGTTTATGGGTGGGGAAGTCGGTGCCAACCAGTCTATGGGTCGGGAAGTCGGCGCTAACCAGTCTACGAGCGGTGCCAACCTGTCTACGGGTCGGGAAGTTGGTGCCAACCAGTCTGCGGATCGGGAAGTCGGTGCCAACCAGTCAACAGGTCGGGAAGTCCGTGCCAACCAGTCTACGGGTCGGGAAATCGGTGCCAACCAGTCTACGGGTCGGGAAGTCGGTGCCAACTAGTCTACGGACGATGCCAACCTGTCTACGGGTCGGGAAGTCGGTGCCAACCAGTTTGCGGGTCGGGATGTCGGTGTCAACCAGTCTACAGGTCGGGAAGTCGGTGCTAACCTGTCTACAGGTCGGAAAGTCTGTGCTAACCAGTCTACGAGTGGTGCCAACTTGTCTATGGGTCGGGAAGTCGGTGCTAACCAGTCTACGAGTGGTGCCAACTTGTCTATGGGTCGGGAAGTCGGTGCTAACCAGTCTACGAGTGGTGCCAACTTGCCTATGGGTCGGGAAGTCGGCGCTAACCAGTCTACGAGCGGTGCCAACCTGTCTACGGGTCGGGAAGTTGGTACCAACCAGTCTGCGGATCGGGAAGTCGGTGCCAACCAGTCAACAGGTCGGGAAGTCCGTGCCAACCAGTCTACGGGTCGGGAAGTCGGTGCCAACCAGTTTACGGGTGGGGAAGTCGGTGCCAACCAGTCTACGAGTGGTGCCAACTTGTCTATGGGTCGGGATGTCGGTGCTATCCAGTCTACGAGTGGTGCCGAATTGTCTATGAATCAGGAAGTCAGTGCTAACCAGTCTACGAGTGGTGCTAACTTGTCTATGGGTCGGGAAGTCGGTGCTAACCAGTTTACGAGCGGTGCCAACCTGTCTATGGGTTGGGAAGTCGGTCCCAACCAGTCTAAGGGTCCGGAAGTCAGTGCCAACCAGTCCCCGACCTCCCAACCAAACCTACCATGCTGTAGCTGTACAGCAGTGGGCACCTGCACTTCCTGTCGTTGTTCTAAAGGAGGGCATTGTTGTTACAACTGTGTACCCAGGACCAGACATAATTGTTGCAATAGACTGCTGGACAAAGCTGCGGGGCAGAAATATTTTAACTCTGATGAATTATCTTCTTCATCTGGGCAGGTTAAATGGTTTGAAAAAAACAAAGCTACTGTGTCAGATATGTGCCGAGATTAAAGCTATTTATATTGAAGCAGTTCACTGGAGGAAGAATTTATTTTTCGTGCCATACGGGGCAGTGGGCAGAGAATTTGTAGCTGAAATGAATCGGTTGTTAAAATTGTTCGTCGGAAAATCATTAATGGAAGGAATTGCCCTTTTTGCCTTTATGATTTTTCCTGCTCTCCTTCTCCAAAAGTATTGCCACAGTTCTACCACAGATACCCACCGGTTAGTGCTACAACGAAGACTGCTACTATGGAAACAAACCGATTTTGCTGAGTTGCTGATAGAAGGTAGAGCTATTCAACACCAACTAAATAAATCCCGCCCTACAGTTGGATCTGGAGACCTAAACAAGGTTTTCATTCGCTATATGTTAACCGGCAACACCTCAGCGGCCGTTCGCCTACTAGATGAAAACTCAAGGGGTAAGGTTTTTAATATCAATGACTCTTATATTGAGACAGACGCATTAGGTAATGAGACAAAGAAGCCTGTATGTGCAGCACTTTTGGAAAATCATCCTAACCCAGGTGAAGTCGACGTTTCAGTGTTACTACAGGAACCTCGCCCAAATACCCCAATCCATCATGACGTGATTTTTGAAGCAGTTGATGAACAACTTATTCTCAGATCTATCTTAAATATCCACGGCTCTGCAGCAAGTCCCTCGGGGTTAGACGTAGATGGGTACAAGCACATAATGACGAAATTTCGCAGGCAGTCCACCGAACTATGCATGGGCATAGCACAGTTGGCCAAACGAGTAGCGCAGGAGTCGCTTGAAGACGACTCACTTGAACCTCTTTTAGCATCACGTCTCTTTGCTTTGGACAAATGCCCAGGGGTCAGGCCAATTGGGATTGGTGAAGTGGTTAGAAGGATTGTTGGAAAGGCAATTATTTACTGTGTTCAAGGTGATTTCCAGGAAATTGGAGGAACAAACCAGCTATGTCTGGGTCAAAAATCCGGGGTTGAGGCTGCCATACACTGCTTGGTGGATGATTTCAAGTCTGACACCAGTGAAGGTCTATTGATGATCGATGCATCCAATGCATTTAACGCAATGAACAGACGTGTTGCACTAAATAACATATATTACATATGCCCCTCTTTGCACAAGACAATGCTTAACTACTATAAAAAACCATCCAAATTGTTTATAGATGGAGAATATATCATGTCATCTGAAGGAATGACTCAGGGATGTCCAGTGGCAATGCCCGGATATGGACTGTGCATCACTCCCCTCATTGATAGACTCGGCGCCGTAACCACCACTTCCCAGAAGTGGTTTGCTGTTGACGCCGATGCTAGCGGTCGTCTAGAACAACTAAGAAAATATTGGGGAGAATTGGTCGAATGGGGACCTAAATACAGGTATTTTCCAAATGCCTCAAAAACTTGGTGGGATAAATATTTCTCCATTTGACGCAACACCGCCGCGGCCGCTATGAGGGAGGTGAATACCGCGGCCGCTCCTAAAGCCGCAGGCCATCGCTAACTATATAGGTTAACTTGGGATTCTGGGGGACTTTTCGATGAAGGAACAGACCAATTTTTTTTATTTTCGCACCAGGGGAGCGACTCGGAATTCTAAGATATTAGCCACTCTAACATTAGCAAATCTATCCCCTCGACGGACACGGCGGACAAAAAACCGTCATTTTTTTTGACAATTTTAAAAATTTTTTGAAAGGCGCTCTACAGTGGCTCGAAAAAACCCTAGGTTATTGCGTAACCGACGCCGGGATACGATAGAATGGATTAATTAGTGAATTCGTTTTTTTTTTCAAAAAAGATTACCACGCCTTTTTCCCGAAATTGTCCGTCAAAGTTGAAAAAACGGACAAAATGGCTTTGCGGGATCCGCTCTGAATCGGCTAATATTAATCGTACGGGGACGAAATTAACGCGTTTGGAAAGGGGAAGAGTGGTACTACCTTCGTATCGAATGGGGGTGAGATATTTATTAATATTTCGGGTGGAAAAAGGGGCCGTAACTTTGTCCGTTTTTTCCATCTTTTTTACATAATTATTATTTCCAAAATTTTTAATTCGACAACGCTATTAGGAATCTGCCAATTCTTTTTCGGAAAGCGTAGAAGACCACAGGGGCTACATTCCTATCGAATGGGGGTACAAAAAATATGTAGGCAAAGGGGTCCAAAAAGGGCCAGAAAATGATAAAAAGTTTATAACTAACAACTTTTTTATTTTTGACTCTTGAAGGTTAAAGTACATTTTATACGGTTAATATCGATACGGGGAATCCAAATATTCGATTGGTTTTGCCGCGCAAACGATATTAAAAAAATTAGGGCCCAAATTATAATTTCACGCTTCAAACTCGCTTCGCGGGAACTCGTCTAGCTCTAAAAATACATAAGGTCTGGGAAACTTATTTAAACAGTCTTATAGAGCTTCAAATTATCTATCTTTCAACGGTAGTTACAGCGCCATAGCTATTATATAACTGAAGCGGCAGACGATCGTGTGAAATATACTACTTATAAAAAAGGGACGAAAAATTTTTTTTAATAAATCGCCATTACATTATAATTTAACTTTTTGCGCCAAAAGTTCCTGTAAAATGTAGCAAATTAACTCCACTATCTTTTTTCTTAACATTTATAATTAAAATAACGAGTTTTAAGGGTCGAAAAATATCGCGTAATTTTGGCCCTTTTTTTCATTTTTTTGGGGGCCAAAAATACCCCCTCTCAAAAGATAGAAAAAAAATTACGGCAAAGAATATACCAATTTTATTGAATTTGGAGCACCAGAACCGAAATTTAGTCAAAAATTAAAAATATTTTTTTTTGCAAAAATTAAGAATGGTCATATTGGGTTTCGAACCCACGAACTTAAGTATCGTTAACGTGATTGATTGCCACTAGACTACGTGACCAAGAGAATTTGAAATTTTCGAGTGATTATTTTTAAACATCAATAACTTCTGTTCTACTGGGCCGTTTGATCTAATTTTTTTTTCATTGGATAGAGGATAGATTGTAGTGTGTGCAATAGGATACAACTTGGGAAAAGACGCATGTGCACTTAGTGCATAATGCACTTAAAAAGTACACATTTTTTCGATATTTCAAACACTATTATTTCCAGTTCCATTCATCGTAGAATGTTATTTTTTGTATTAAAATGTAGTTTGGAGTGATTTCTAACTATAATCGTAACATTTGTTTAACTTTTTATGTACATAAAGTGACTTAAAATGCCCATGAATATGGTCCAAAATCGCAAATGTCGCGATTTATTAAATTAGATTTTTTACACTTTTAGTGACTGACACTTGATCATACACCATCGTAGATCGGTAGAGGATAAACATAAGTTTGTTAAATAAGAACCACCCTTACGATCTGCTGAAGTGCACTTGTACAAATAAGTGTGCAAAAGTGCAAATTTTTTAATAAGGTCAAATTATATAGCATTGGGTTCTTTTCTTTGCAGATACTTTATTTTCATATTAATATGTTGTTTGGCTCATACTGAGCGCATTAGGGATATGCGTACAAATAAGCGGCCCTTATTAAGGCTTCGATTGGGTTAATAAATAAAACATAAGGTTGTAATATTCTAAAAAACCAGTGTGATATTAAATTGCACTTTAAACAATAAATAGAGATCAAATAACAAATGGACTACACAATTAAAAACTCGCACAATTTTGTACTTATTATATCGCTTCAAATTAATTTAACAGTGGATATTTGGGGGAAGGGGAAGTTACAGTGTGCATTCGGGGGAAGTTTGGTGAACTGCATTTATGCAGTGAATCCAAACTTCCCCCTTTTAGATATCGTATACTTAAGACATGCTCGGTTGTCAGGGAAATAATTGTTACTGTCACACTTTGCTTCCATTTATCCTATCCTTTATTATTACCCCAGTCAGATAAGAGATAATAATCAGTAAAAACCAAACTAAACTGTCTTTCATGCAAACAAATTTCTAATTAAAGACGGGTGAATGACCATGACCTTGGAAATAATTTTAAATATAATCGTATATCAACTCTTTGGGGAAGCTTCTAAACCCAAAAACAATTATTTCGTTACATATAATATAGTAAATAACGTTGTATGTTCTTCTTCCTCTCATAATAAAATATATATGAAATATCTCTGATCGCTGTGCCCTGGCGTTTTTCTCCAGAGTATGGCCAGCCCACCATATGGACGCCCTGTGAGCAGTGCAGACCGGAGATCAACAGGGGAGGTCCCAAATGCTGTGAAGTCTGGGTGGATTGACTGTAGGTAAGATAAATCTTGTTGAGGCAGAAGGTGCTCCTGCAGAAATAATATGTCACAGGAATCGAGTAGGTTTTGTACCGTCTGACCATTAACCTACTGGAAGCAGTTCGGATTGAGTTCACATTAGCCCTATATGTTGATACCGTTACCATGGTTACGTTTTGTTTTTGTATTAAGTTGCATCATGAACCTGTTGTAGGGGGTTGAAGCGGTTGGAGGTTTGGGGTGCACCAGTACCGGAGTTGGTACCAGCAGTGCTGACCCCTATCTCCATAGCTCCTGCGGCCGCCTCACCAGCACTGTCGCTCACCTTGTCAGCTGCGACGTCCACACCGATGTCCTCTCTTCTAACATCCTCAGAGTTGAGTTGTTGTATGTTGTCAGCGAGTCTATGTGATCTTGGACCGACCCAATAGTGAGCAATGACTGCTTCAGGCCATAGGCTTGATGTATCGGGACTCAGCATCGTCTCAGCTCCATCCTGGAGACAATTAATAACAAAGGATCTATACAGCTGTGATCGAGTATATATTTGTACACATTTGTTCACTGAGACTTTAAAAGTAGATGAAACGAAATGTTGCAGGTCTTGTGCTCCGAATTTAGGATCAATTCTGGAAACAAAGATGTGGCAGCTGGGTTGCACTCCACGTAATGCACCACCAGCACCGCCAGATCGAATGCCAGTGCCGGTTCCGACTACAGTGTTTAATTTGCGACGGGCCGATGGCCCGCTGGCAGTATTGTTGCGAGTCCCGCTGGCAGAGTTGTAGCGAGGACCCCTAGTGGTGCCCTGCCTCGAATCTGCAGGCACTGAGGATAATCTATTGGGTTGCCCAGCGCCGAGTCGTGGGCGTCGTCTTTGTACCTCCGTATAGCCAGCATTATTGACATCATTTGCAATAGATGCATAGGTTCGATTAATTGGCACCTCGGGCAGGTTGATAGGCAGGTTGAGCGCGACGATTGTGATATCTCCTCTTCTATTACTTGAGTTTCCCAGACCGGATGGCTGTTAGATGCAGTAAGCGAAACTCGGTTCATCAATTCAGACTGTAGTAGAGGCCGAGCAGGCTCGGTAGGCATTCGACCACCGGTCCCGATAATAATTTCGCTTGAACTTTGTGTGAAAACCCATTCCAACGCTTGTAACCTTGCCTTAACATCATCAACCTCGTTGATCGTAGTTGTAAGTTTGATACTGTCTGGAAGGACCGGTGGAACGGCCGTAAAGTCTTCGATGACGAAGGCAGGTTTATGGTCTAACTGAATGAACCCAGAGAATTCAAAGATGTCGAGAATATCTTTAAGATAGGATTCGCATTTTGAGTCACCATTGTGACGCTTAGTAACTTTCTTCATAAATTCTCCCCGATCATTGACCAAAAGATCAGTGAGTACAGAACGTGCAGATATGATGTCATTGAGCGTAAATTCAGGCCAGCAGTTCATTGTTTTCACGATATCGCCATGAGGGACACCACGGTAATGTCGGTGCCAGGCATTACCATCAGCAGTTGCTATGGTAAACTCTAACACGACTAGTAGGACAGTAGTAGGTCTGTCTCTCTGTAGGCCTACTGTATTATACCTTTGGATTATATATTCATCATGGCGGATAAAAGGAAATCCGGAAGAATAACACCTATCGACATGTCCAAACTACACAGCTGCGAATCTTGCACGGCTCTGTTCTTGGAGAGGAGTTCATACAATGATCACGTGGCAGAATGTGGTAAAGCTAAAAACAATGGATGCCCCCATTGTAACAAAAAGGTTACCGGTAGCAACTGTTTAGGTTGTGAGATCTGCAACGCTTGGATCCATGCGTCGTGCCTTAAACTCTCAGCGTCAGAACTACAAGTTATAGCTAAATGTAAAAATTGCAAGATAATATGACGCCATGCGAGCAGAAGGAGCAGTTGAAAATTACTGATGGAGTGGAGAGAGAGCTCGAATCTTTAATCTCAAAGGTTGAGACTACACTCAAAACCGGTCTAACAGCGATTAACAACGAAATAGTTGGTTGGCGACAGGAGAGAGTTATCGAGGATTCCTCCACAAACCCTTGTGAGTGGTCACAAGTCCCAGTTAAACATGAGTATGTGTTTCATATATGGTTGCCATAAATAATTCGACATGTGATACATATATGTAAATGTTACAGTGTTGTCAAATGTGATCCATATGTGGAATGTTCACATGTGATACACATATGTTTTTTATGTGACAAGTGCGACAAAAAGAGTAAAAATTTAAACTGAGACCGACCAATCACTGGTGTGGGTCTGCATTTCCTATAGAGAGGTGGGGCGGTGGGGGGGTAGCCTACCTCAGTACCTTATCCTATCCAATCCCTACACCCTATCCTACGGCCCTACACCTACCCTATACATTAAAGAAGGAAGCATCGGAGTATATATGAAAATATTTAATCCATAGTGATATGAGAGTATCCTTAATAGATTTTGGTTATGATCCGTAAATTCGTATTCTATTAGTTAGATTTAATTAATTTATCTAATTTCCAGCTATAATAGATTATTCATTTTGATAAATCTTCGAAAATTAATTAATTCTAAGATCATATAATTGCTCATATGATATTTTATATCTAATTTTAAGACATCTTTTCCATACAACATATATATACCACATATGAAACATATGTTCAATTTTTTAACGGGATAAGAACTGCAATAGGCCTGCCTACCTTACGGATGGTAGTGCATGTATGTTATCTGTCTATGTCTGTACCCCTTACTGATACTTAGCAGCGCATATGACAATGCACAACCACAACCTGACAAGTGAAAACCACCATACAGCCATACTAACTGTCTAATTCTGTTAATACAGCACTGTACAATGCAAATGCACAGCACAATGTGCATAGTGCAAGGCAGAAAGCAGGCAAGTCACACACTGCATCACTGAACAATTGAGTGGACTATGACTGTATGATAAGCGGTAGGTTTATGCAACGCATTATGCTGTTATGGGTAAAATATAAAATAATTTGCGATTCACTAGCTAAACTACAAGCGACACGACGTGGTTAAGAAGAAAGATTGCAGGATCAGACTATGAAATGCCTATCATTTTAAGAATGTGTCCCACCACCAGCCCTCAAATGCAATAAACAAAACAATTGGACGATCGACTATGGTTACTTCAATTTAGTGTCCATACAGCCTTCACAGATCATTTAAACCTTATAGCAGGCCTATGTGTTGATTATACATTATATGGTTAAATAGTCGGTACTTTGAAAATACAGTATAACAAAAAATATAGATTCAACGTATTATACTGCTGATTAAAACGATATTTGTTCTTAATGCAAAAAGCTGAGAAGTGACATCAACAATTTCAGCATCCTATTCCGCATTCCTAATTCCGCATTCCGCATCGCTATTCTTTTCTGTACATGTATTACTGTAAGGCCTGTATTACCATAAGGCAAACATGTGTGCAACATATAAAATCCATGAACTGGATTACACAATTACGAATTGAATAGTTTATGGATTTAAATTTAACTCAGAGTCTTGGCTATGGCTATTTCACATATGCTCGACATATATTATTCACATGCGCATTCTCACACATTTATTTATGATAAATTCATATGTGCAACATATAAATACCATAAATGGCGATACACAGTTTCTAAGTGTATGTATCACCGCATGTGTGACATGTATTATTCATACATGAGCATAAAAACCCAATTTCCAGACACACCTATTCCATACAACATATATATACCACATATGAAACATAAGTTCATGTTTAACTGGGGTGGTGGGGAAAAAGAAGCGACTCCACTCCGACTCCACACATGCAGATAAACTCACTGTTGAAGACGTTGACAAAGAGGTAAAGGAACAACGGGAAAAGGAGCGAAATAAATAATAAACGGTCTCGTGGTACCAGATTCAAGATTGGATGACCTTGAAACTGTCAACAAATTCCTAATCGAAGGTTTCCAATTTCACTCGGAGCAGCCAGCTGTTGAAGTTCTGTACAGACGACCCCAGCGCGGTATGAGGTCATCAATGTATATTGTTAAACTATCGTCAACTGACTGTAGAGCTAAGATTATTAAAACGAAGAACAAACTCTGGGAATCTTCCCAGTACGCTAATGTCTATGTCTCGCTAGACTTGACAAAGCTACAGTCGAGTCAGGCATTCATTAAATGACAGACACGGCGCGAATCTGGCAGATACGGATCTGAATACAGACGTGGCAGGCCGACAAGTAACGAACAACCGTCGGACACAGCAACGTATTTACGTGGATCGGTTGGTAGTGCCGGTACCTCTACTCACCAGGCGGGATCAACATCCATCCAGGAAAACGAATAGGGGGGAAACATTCTCAAACAGACATCACCATCGAGGATAATCCGTTTCTAGAATGTTGCTGCTTTAATGCCCAATCTCTGGGCAATAAATTACCAGATTTTGATTCTTTTTTATCTACGCACCGTTTGGATATTGTAGGAATTACAGAAAGTTGGTTGACAGACTCAATTACCGATGGAATGGTCAATGGTTCTGGGAGATACAACATTTATCGTAAGGATCGGTCATCCTCATCAGTTGGAGGTGGGGTTGCCATTTTAGTTAAGAAACATTTGCAATGCTTGCCGGTCTGTTTAAAAACTGATAATATGTCGGATGATTTACAATTGGTTGCAGTGGATCTTATTGGAGAAACACGCTATAGACTTATATGTGTCTATCGCCCCCCATCACAATCGATCGATAAGGATGAACGTTTGTGTGCCTATTTATCCAAGCTTTGTGACGTTGACTGCCCGGTATCTATTTTTGGTGATTTTAACCTTCCTTATTACGACTGGGGAACTCATAGCTACCCCGATAATATTCTTTATAATTTATTTTCGACCTTTATTTTAGAAAACGGTTTAAACCAGTTACAACTAAAGCCAACACGTATGGGTCATGTACTGGATTTAGTATTTACATCTGAGGACTTTTTTGTATCTAATGTTAACACAAGCACCACTTTTTGTACTACTGTAGTGATCATGATAGCGTTGTTTTTAGCATTCTAGCACCTAAATATGTTTTCAGTTCCAAAAATGAAGGTACAGGTTTCTATGATTTTAAAAAAGCTAATTATCAGGATTTTTCTGTTTTTATTCAGAGCCAAAACTGGGTTGATATATTCGAAAGCTGTGTAAACGTAGATAATTATTGGGATGCTTTTCGTTGTGTATTAAAAACAGGCATAGATCAGTTTGTGCCTTTTATAACCTTTAGTAAAAAAAATTCCATCCGATTTTTGTCAAAATCATCGTAGGCTGACTGCTGATTATGGTACCTAAACCTATAAACTGTACCTAAGCTCAGAAGCTATATACTGTTATTGGGCTTCGGAATAATCCATTCAGCCTTTTATTTTAACATTGAATCCCCTTATTTATTATAAAACCATCGGAAATATCCGCAAATGCCGCTCCATTACTGTTTGAAACGCTTCCGACAGTCCGATGTATCTGGACCCGAGCAGCCGAGTGGCATCCGGATTTGATTAACTGGGGAATATATACTACGGAATTGCTTGCTTGTCAGTAAGATTCTATTTACTACACTGGGAATACGGCGGTCGGTCGGATCGTAATTCGGGCCACTGCCACTGCCAAGTTCCTCATGCCTCACTCAGGCCACCCACCTTCAGACCTTGGAGTGCGGTGGGAAGAGTCCGACTTACGTCGACGACTGGACGAATCGACGAGGATTGCGATTTGGGTTTAGCGGCAGCCCGGACAGCCGGATCCTGGGATCGCCTGGGGGAAATTGTTGAAAGTCGGGCAGACGTGTATCGCACCGGATTACGTTCTCTGCCACGCGAAAGTGTGAGGCGAATTCGTTGTCGAATTGGGTCGGAAGCTGCGGGAATTCTACTGTTCTACGGGAATAAACCGCAGCTGTCCGGTGACTACGGACGGATACTGGGATGAGCAGGTATTTCGATCGAGTTTCTAGTATTCTCGATTTTCTCGAATTCTCGATATTTCTTATAAACCACATGGCTTCGCATATTGAACGTGTGATTGGAAATAAGTTTGTGCTTCCCTTCCGCCCCTTGGGTGGTAGATGTCGCGGTTATGTATTGGTTGGTAGGAAGGGGGGGGGGGGGGGGTGCAGATTTAAAGGGCTGAACACGTACTGTCCCCCTTTCTTTGATTGATTGTCGGTATGGTCAAGTTTCTCAAATACTGATTTTGTGATACATTCGCTCAATTTTAATTTGTATCTTATAACTGGGCCTCGTCCTGCGCGAAGGCCCCACGAACGTGTTCAAGGCGCATGTAATGTGAAACAATTTTCTGTGAAACAAATTAAGAATCCCGGTAATTATTTGAGAAAAAATTAGGAATGTTTGATTTAGAAAAATAATAAGAATATTAAATTAAGTACGTAGAAATGTATATACAGTATGTACGCAGACGGGAATGGCGGTGTACGACAATCAGACGATACTACTGTATGTACGTACTGTATTTTAAACCTTTTTATTTTTTATAGAACTAAATACCATAACACGCGCTGTATTTTCCATTTTTTACGTACTACAGTAGTTTCTATATCTTTCATTGTCCAACCACCGTATAATATTTTCACCAACATATTTTAACAATGCGGGGATAACTATTAATTAACACAACCCAAGTATTAACAAGTATTAATTAACACAAGTCCCCACAACCTTAATGACATTTGCTAGATCATCCGCATCTTGAAGGCCAGTGTCCTTTAAGATGCGTCTCAAGAAAGTCAAGTCAAGTAAAGAAAGTCCACCATGCTTATTCACACCATGAGGCACCAAAGCACAAGATTATGCACTGGCTGGTCCTCACGGCGAAAGCAATGTCCTGCAAAGCGCATGCGGATTGTTCTAGTGTCAAGCTTGGGGGAGCGAATGAGACACCTCCAATGTTATATAGTGTCTGGTTGGAGATGTGTGCATTGTACTTGACACAGTGAACCCGGCGTAGCATTGTTGTGAATGTGACATCCAGAGATTTGATGTCCTCAGCAGTTAGAGTCCAGCATGGACTCCAATAGAGGAGTACTGGAACTACTGCTGCTCTAAATAATCGGACCTTAAGTTTACGATGAATTCTATGTGACTTCCAAATCCTGGAAAGCCCATTCAAGGCTGTCCATGCCTTTCCCTTGCGTATTCGAAGGTCCTCATCTGACTTCCGGATCCATGATCCCAGGTAACAGAACAGCATACCAACCTTTGAGCTTATGCTCATCCGATCAGAGACTTGCTGAGGACTTTCAAAGTTAACTGTCAAAATGTTGGTCTTTTAGGAGTTAATGAAAAGACCAACACTAGAACTAGCCTGGTTTAATGAGCTGAGGAGCCGTTGGGCTCTCTCTAGTGATTCTGAGAGTACAGTACTCCTAAGTCATCAGCAAAGTCTAGATCAGTTAGGTACTTGGCAGGATTTCCTCGATTTCTGGAGCCAGTAGGTGGAGTTACCATCACCCCATCATCATTATGATGATCTATGGACATGCGTAGAACATAGTAAACCACAATTATGAACAAGAATAGCGCAAGTGTGTCTCCCTGGAGGACTCCCCATAATACTTCGAATGGTTCTGTGTCACCGTCAACAGTAGACATAAATGTTGTCGAACCATCGTATATACTCATCTGATGCTGCAATAATTCCATCAGGAATCCCATATAATGAAAGTATGCTGAACATATATGAGCGAGAGACTGAATCAAAGGCCTTGAAGAAGTCAACCAAGATAACAGCCAGATCTCATCTTGATAACTCTTCAATTATCCTTCTAAGTGCCAAAATGGGCTCCATGTTCCCACGATCTTTACGGAACCCATTCTGATTTCCACGGAGCAGTCTCTCAATGGCATCCCTGGTGCGATTTAATATGTATAGCTTGGCAGCAATCGAGATCAATGAGATTCCCCGAAAAGAACCATAGAGTGATTGCCTGCTGTCGTCGGCATCATTGATGGCATCAACCTGTTGGTTTATTAGCTCCTGTAGATTAACAGAGTACTGCCTTTTCAGAGACCTAGATGCAGTCTTAACTGCATTCTTGGTCGCTGTAGTCTGTTTGAGTCGGGACTCTTTCTGCGCCTTGTAGAGGTCATTTCGGCACTTCTGAATTTTGTTGTCAGTCCAGGGGGCCCGTTTCCTGTTTCGAGGGTATACAGGAACTGTTTCTGCAGCTTCTCACTTAACTGCTTCTGTAAAGGCAGTATATCCCTCGCAGTGATCTGCCTCCTCAAAGGCAAGAACCTCATACCTGTTGCTCAGCTGTTAGTGTGAAGCTGGATCTCACACTTGGATGTTGCAACAGAGGACCAGTCATGCCGCGGCAAGGCAGACTTCGTTGTTCTGCTAGCACGCAGACTAAGTCTTACCTTGGCCACAATAAGGCGGTGATCACTGGCGCACATGACCCACCATTGGCTGAGCAGCTAATGGTCAAGGTGCTTGGTGCAGCTAATGCAGGGCGAGCTTGGAAATGGCTGATTGGGTTTCTATATTTTTTGCAACAATTCTCCCATAGGACTATTCCATATAAACCATTATACAATATTATATACAATATACACCATGTCCTGGAATATACAGTACAGTAGTCTCGTAATTCAGTGACACGCCACCGCCCCCCCCCCCCCCCCTCAAATTTTTCTACAAATCTTAATGAGATTGCATGAAATTTGAAACATAGATAGTTTCACCTCCCTCCTCCTTGCTTGGTGAGCCAAAATTTTTAAGAAAAAAAGGTGTCTCCGTCGATACCCGTTTTTGACACCTGTTACACCCAGTTATTCTTCAACTGTATAGTTGGTATTGATAGAAAGCTGACCGTGTAAGGATTCCAAATATGTAAAAATATTTAAATTTTGTTGGGAAATAGCTGGGATATGTGCGTTCGAATGTTGGGTGTAGTCCTACTGTGTATTTGCTTCCGCTCCAGGCCATTTATTCAATTTAATAAATTAATAAAATTCCCAACCAAATTCAAATATTTTTACATATTTGGAATCCTAGTACGGTCAGCTTTCTATCATTCACAAATCACTATAAGGTTGAAGAATAAAAGGGGGGTGAAACTATCTCTGTTTCAAATTTCATACAATCTTATTAAGATTTGTAGAAAAATTAGGGGGGGGGGGGGGTCCAGGTACCTGAATAACGACACTATATTCCAGGACATGGTGTATAAGAGTGAAATATAACATTTTTAAAACATTCAAAGGTAGAGAATGACGAATTTTGAAAAATAAGCCGCAAGATTTTGAAATTTTATTTTGAATAATGCGCAGTGAAATTTCCAAGTTAATTTATCATCAATATACTGTATATTCCCAAAAAAAAATTTTCGTTTTAACGTTTTAATAATTTATTCTGAATTTTTATATTATTTTTAGTATTTTCGCCTTACTGGAAAATAAAAGGTATTCTGTTTTTTAATAATTTAGAGATAATTTATTGTCTGTTAACCATTCATCATTTTGTTTAGTGCAATATTATTACTGATGTCAACAGTTTAGATTAGGGTTATTGTGTCTGAGTAAAAGATTTGTGGTACCAGCAAATTAAGTTGTAATTAGTTTAGTACAATTCGGCAGAGCATTTATATAAAGTAAGAATAATGTTGCACTTGATAATAATTGCATCATGAGGAGTTCCACAAGTAGGCGTAAGTTGGTCAGAAGTTGTATTATTTATTACTACAGTATTAGTTCCATCTGTCAGGAAGCTTTTAATCAACTGGTGAGGTGAGTGCTTTCTCTTTAACAAAAATTTGGGGGTCCAGCCAGGTACAAAGATACCTGAATAAAGACACTATAACGGGCAGGTTGTAGTATTACAGTTTTGTTGGAGAATTTGAGTTCTACCGTTATTTTATTTACTTTGTGTCTATAATATTTCTACTATCTCCACGGTTCATTTTATTAATAAATAAAGCAGTATTAAACAATTTCCAATAAAATATTGCCAGATTGCTATGACTAGTGCTTTGGTTATGATATGATATTTCCCTTACAAACTGTACTGTGATAGGCTAATCACTAACCAACAAGGTAAACAAATAAAACACGTTTTGTATTTCGGGATTACGCAGTCTGATGACTTATTTCTTGTGCGGTCCCCCTATACTCTCCAGAGGAAATTGCTACCGGTATTAATTTATCTAAGATAAATTGCCTGCCAGGTGCAGGTCGCAGTGAAGTGCCCTCAGAGTGGACATGAGAACACTCTACTCCTAACCAGCCATTGGTAGATCACCATCTGCCTGGTCAGGCCATATACCCCTGCAGCCAAGTATATGGGACCTTAATCCAGGACCAAGTGTGTCCCTATCCCAGAACGAATGGGGTCCTAGTTATACAGGACCAGATTTCCCCTTTTAAGAGGGTCAATGCAGCTACAGGTGGCACCTCCTTTATGCTGCATGGAGGTGGCAAGTTTTCTTGATCAATGACCTAGAATACATGACCTGATAGATAGATAGATAGATTTATTTATATATTATGCAAACAATAGAAACCAATACATTAACTCAGTAAAATTATTAATGTATAGTAAGTATTGTCCAACATAACATAAAGGATAACCCCTAAAGCTTTGCAGCTTATTTCCAAGGGGGTCCTTCAAGTTACTTGGTTACCAATACAAACTAAACTAACTACTGTATATAGAATAATTATATAATTTAAACTAAATAAGATACAAGAAATACAAAATTGAACATTATTACTAATTATTGCACATGCACCTATTTAATATTGAACTA
Organism: Nemertoderma westbladi; assembly: GCA_032718475.1. Lineage (NCBI taxonomy): Eukaryota > Metazoa > Xenacoelomorpha > Nemertodermatida > Nemertodermatidae > Nemertoderma > Nemertoderma westbladi. The sequence goes on along the minus strand of JAUCBJ010008570.1, from coordinate 1,379 downwards.
AACTAAATACTGCTATATAAGAATTTGCACTGGTCTTGGAGATGGGATTTTACTGCAGACTTAAAGGCATGTTCATTTTTAATATTTTTAATGTTATTCGGTAAGGAATTCCAATTCTTTATTCCATTAAAGAAAAACGTTTCGCTTTCAAAGGATATACAATTGGGAACATAAAAATTTGATGTGCTGGCTCTGGTGCCGTATGAATGTGTATCACTCAGTTTGGTAAATTTTTGATTTAAGTATTTAGGGCAGTTATCATTGAAAACTTTATGTACATGGTTGAGCCGAAGCTGCTTTACTCTACTGTCTACTTGAATTAAACCAGACTGATTAAAATCTTCAGGGGTTAAATGGTGACGTGGTTTATAATCATTAATAAAACGTACTACCTTGTTTTGAGCTGTTTGTAACCTATTTTTGAGATTTTTAGTTAAGCCTTCATACCAAGATGAACTTGCATAGTCAATATGACATTGAATTAAAGATGAAGAAAGCAACCTACGAGAATTAAAATTTAGGCTATTTTTATGTCGATAAAGAAACTTTAGTCTGCCATTAACTTTTGCAATAATATTTTTAACAATGCTTTCTCCGGATAAACTACAATCCAATTTGGAGCCTAAATATTTAACTTCTTTTTTATTTTCAATTTTGTGGCCGTTGCTAATTACTTCAAAGTTTCGGAACTTGTTTAATTTTCTTTTCGAGCCGAATAAAATATTTTCAGTTTTGCCGTAGTGAATTGAAAGCTTATTATCGATGAGCCATTCGTTGCAGGATTCTAGAACTTTGCCTAGTTTTTCACAAATTGTGTCCGGGTCCCTGTGAGAAAAGATTAATGCACTATCATCAGCGTATAATATTAGTTTAAAGTCCGGATCTATGCTACTAATCATATCATTTACGTAACATACAAACAGCAACGGCCCTAAGATGCTACCCTGCGGTACTCCACACTTAATTTTCTGAACTGAGGACTGAGTTTTATTTATATCTACAACTTGACCCCTATCTGATAAGTATGACCTGAACCAATTAATTGAGCCCACACCCATAAGATCTAGTTTTCCTAGTAATATTTCGTGATCAACCGTGTCAAAGGCCTTCTGTAAATCTAACATTACCATACCGGTATACAATCCCTTCGCGCTGTTACACCTAATATTATCCGTCAAATTGATTAGACAACTATCTGTAGAGTAAGATTTACGGAAGCCAGATTGAAATTCGTATATTAAATTGAGTTTGTTAAGATGGAACTCTAGCTGAGTGTACACTGAACGTTCAAGAATTTTGGATACAATACTTAACACACTAATGGGCCTGTAATTACTGGTTTCTAATTTACTGTTCTTTTTAAATATTGGAACAACCTT